>OVAY01000114.1:0-97657 GCA_900406395.1 Kernera saxatilis
AACAATTAGATCACATGATCGATTGATCGATGGACCCAATATCAAAACTACAAAACAATTAGAGCATCTCCAACCCATTCCTCTATTTTTTATTCTATTTTAGAGTAACTTTAAAATAGAATTGGGTTTTACTCCAACCCCACACTATTTTTTACTCTAAAATATAGTGATGACTAAAAAAAATAGAGTAAACCTACTTGTTACTCTATATTTGGAGTAATCCTATTAATTGCTCTATTTTAGAGTAAGATATAGAATAAAGTTGAAGAGAATTTTGCTTTAAACTCTATTTTAGAGTTAGATTTAGAGTTGGGTTGGAGATGGTCTAAACCACTAAAACCTATCAGAAAAGAGGAAGAGGAGAAGACGAGATGCGTTTGTTTTCATTTGGAAACGTAACAGAGAAGATGAACATGAGACGTTTTTTTTTTAAAGACATGTGTCAGCTGCAGGAGTGCTGACGTGGCGAAGGCAAGAGAGAGCCCCTCCTCAAATCATATATATATATATATATATATGATTAATAATGCTTCTGACGTTGAATGCAATAACTATATATTTTGCCTTTGGCATCTTCCTTCTAGAAACGTCGTTCTGTCATTTTTTTGCAAAAATAAATCCACTCTTTCCATGATCTCTGTTAACTTTGTCATATTAATTTTGGTAAGATTTTTCCCCAAGTTATGCTCTTTTTCAACACTATTTTGTGTTTATGTTTGTGATTATTAAATCACACTAAGACTATGAGTTGTTGCGCCGTTCAATCCTTTCCAATTACTTAAATATATTTGCTAAAATCCAATGCAAACAAAAAATGATGAATTTCATTCCATTATTCAAAGATTTTAAATCAGTGATCCGTAAACACAAAATTTTGAATGGATTTCAAAACTATATCAAAAATACACAAATCAATAAAACTCCTAAATATCAAAATATCAAGAAATTACCACAGACCTAAGTCAAGGGATCCAAATATTTTGCTGTGTTTCATATTTAAGGATGGTTAACAATCACTCAAACAAGTGTTAACCGATGTTTGATATCCGGTTATTTCTGGTTAAAGGATGAGCTTTATAAACCGTGTGTAGAGGTTTTATAGCCAAAGGTGAAGTAAGTGAAGTGGAGCGTTGGTTTCTAAATTCTAACAAAATGACTCTGAAATTCGATCTAAAGCTATAGAATCGGAATTGAAAGAAAAAAAGAGAGAAAATTTCGCGTCGTAGATTGAAATCTCAGGAAACCCTCGCTTTTGATTTTCGAACTCAAGGGACCAAATTGGCAAATTCCTTGAAATCTTTCAAGCTGTTTCTTGTAGCATTCGGGTTCATTACTTCGTGCAGAGAAGAGACAGAGGTCCAAGAGAATGTTACTGGCGCCAAATTCTGACCACAAGAGGATATTTTTCCGGGTAGTAGATTAGGGTTTTAGGAAGTTGTGTAGTGAAAAAGATGGAATTTTTAGGCTCATCTGAGTGCAATCTGGGGATTCTAGAAACTCTATCGGACGATGCGATTCAGGAAATTACAGAAAGCTATGATGGGTTTTGCACTACTGTGGAGTCTCTCATAGCCGGCACCGGAGATTCCTCAGTCGAGCAAGAGTTGGTGTCTCATGTTTATAGTCTCTGCAAGCACGGGCTTGATTCTCTTGTTCGTGACCACTTCCTCAGATCACTCGAGGTATTGAAATTTCCTTGTTTGAGCATAAAACTTTTGATTCTGCTCTTTTGAGTTAAGATTTGTGTCTTATAGCTTCCCCAGTTTCGTAAGGGATTAGCTTGTCTAGTTAGTATCTTCTCTGTTGTGAGATAGCGGGTGTAGAGTAATAGTTGAAGAGTGTTTCTTCTCTTGTAATCTTTGTGGGGACATTTTTTTGTTTCAGCAAGCTTTTGAGAAGACTGGCGCATCGAGTTTTTGGCATCATTTTGATGCTTACAGCGAGAAGAAGCATCCTGTAAGCTTGGTTGATACTTTGTTTGCTATTAGATTCTGAAATTGACTGTTTTTTCTTCTTTTAGCTTCATAAGTTTTGACTAAAAACGGATGCTTTTGAGCAGAATTATGGAGAAGAGATTCAGGTAGTGTTATGCAAGGCTTTGGAAGAAATATCTACAGAAAAGCAGTATCATGAGAAGTGTCTGTACATAGTGGTTCATGCTTTGCAGTCGTTTAAAGAACAGTCATCAAAGGATAGACAACGCTCTGATGCAGAAAGAGTTTATATTTTTTCGAGATTCCGGTCAATGTTATCTTCAACTCTGATGACTACTCTTCCTCAGCATTTTCCTGGTATACCCATCTTTTATAGCTTGTTCTTTGCTGATTTTTGATGTAGTTTGATTCAAACAACCAATGGGGCAGTAGTCTGTTCCTTCGTAATGATCAATTTTATTTTTATGTTCTGATTTAACTGCTATTATTGTAAAAAGAGATCTCTTTAGTTAAAAAAAAGCAATACTGAAAGTACAGGAAAATCTTAATATGATTGACTTGTGTTTAATTTTAAAGATGTTATATTACTACAACATTCATTTCTTTTTTACCTAAGTATGAGTTAATCTTTTTAAGCCCAATTCACTTAGTTCGTATGCCTTGAGCAATTTGCCCCTTGTTTTTTCCGAGTTCAATCATTACTCTCATACTTTTCCTCTCTTTATTATGTTCTTAGAAATACTCCACTGGTATTTTAAGGAAAAGCTAGAGGAGCTAAGTGCAATCATGGATGAAGATGATATTGAAGAACATGAGAGTGATTGCATGGATTTGGACGAGAAACTGAGATATAAAAATGGAGAAATGGATGTTGATGATGGCGATCCCCAAGGCAAATATTCAAGACTTGACAAGTTGGTGAAGAACATTGGGAAGGTGGTCCATGACCTTAGACGCATTGGACTCACATCTATGGCTGAAAATGCTTATGCTTCTGCAATCTTTTTGCTTCTCAAGGTATTTTTTATGCATCAGAGATTTCATCTGCTCTACATATATGTACTCAGTATACGCATAACTCGTATCCTGTTTGATAATGTTATAACCAGGTGAAAGTGCATGAATTGTCTGGTGATGATTACAGGACTTCTGTTTTGTGGTCAATAAAACAATGGATTCAGGTAGTTTTTTTCTGCTTAGATTCTCACTGGACCATCAGATTATTTTGGTTATTTGGCGAATCCTGACATTTGAATTCTCTTTCCAGACAGTCCCTCTTCAGTTCCTTGATGCACTTCTTTCTTATCTTGGCGGTTCCATAAGTTATGGTACCATATCGTCTGGCCTCACGTCCCCTCTGGCTTGTTCTCCTTCCGAAGGAATTGTTAGGTGGAAATTACGGCTAGAATATTTTGCGTATGAGACACTGCAAGATTTAAGGATAGCCAAACTATTCGAGATAATTGTTGATTATCCTGAGAGGTATTTTCCTTACTTTTATTTCTCCCACATATCTCACTTGAGACCCATTACTAATATTGCAACAACTTGAAAATATCTTGCATCTCTGATGGAAATTTTGTTGATGCAACAGTTCTCATGCTATTGAAGATTTAAAACAGTGTCTTGAATATACTGGACAGCATTCTAAGCTAGTCGAATCTTTTATTTCTTCCCTGAAATATCGTTTGCTCACTGCTGGTGCCTCAACCAATGATATATTGCATCAATATGTGTCGACTATTAAAGCCCTTCGAGCAATAGACCCAGCTGGTGTATTTCTGGAAGCAGTGGGTGAGCCAATCAGAGACTATTTACGGGGTCGGAAAGACACCATTAAATGTATTGTCACTATGCTTACGGATGGAAGTGGAGGGAATGCAAATGGTTCCGGAAACCCTGGGGATAGTCTTCTTGAAGAGTTAATGAGGGATGAAGAAAGTCAAGAGAATGTTGGTTATGATGATGACTTTCACACTGATGATAAGCAAGCCTGGATCAATGCTTCTCGGTATCCTTTATGTTATATATTTTCTTGGTTTTTCATCTTGCACAGCATTGGGTTTGTCTGACACATCTTAATCTTGCTTTGTCTTCAGTTGGGAACCAGACCCTGTCGAAGCTGATCCTCTAAAAGGTAGCCTCAGTCAGAGGAAGGTAGACATACTTGGAATGCTTGTGGATATAATTGGATCTAAAGAGCAACTAGTAAATGAATATCGTGTTATGCTCGCTGAAAAGCTTCTCAACAAGACTGATTATGACATCGACACTGAGATACGCACTGTTGAACTTCTCAAGGCAATGTCCATTTTTTTCCACTCTAAAGTTTATCTTGCCAAACTATTGGATCGTTTCTACAGTGTTGAATCTAACTTTACCTCTCTCTCTTATAATGCCAACAGATACATTTTGGAGAAGCTAGTATGCAAAGATGTGAGATAATGCTGAACGACCTGATTGATTCTAAGAGAGTTAACACTAACATCAAAAAGGCATCTCAAACAGGTTAATATTTCTGAATTTTTACTCCTGCAATGTAGATTCTTGTGTGAATCTTATCTGTGTCCATCCCTCGATTTCAGACGCTGAGTTAGGAGAGGGTGAGCTATCTGTTGATACTCTTACCTCGACGATACTTTCAACAAACTTCTGGCCACCAATTCAGGTAGTCATATATACATATGAAGGGTATAGATTATTGTGATCGCTTCCATTCACTGAATTGGAGGAGCAATTTCAGGATGAGCCTCTAGAGTTACCTGGACCTGTTGACAAGCTGCTATCAGATTATGCTAATCGGTATCATGAAATCAAGACCCCTCGTAAACTACTGTGGAAGAAAAATCTTGGCACTGTCAAGGTAGTTTCTTTTGCGTAAATACTTTTAAGTAGTGAATGATTCATGTTTTGTTTGGAGTATCAGAGAAAGCAGATACTGACAAATGTATCTCTCTGAATTGGCTTGGATGAATTCAGTTGGAGTTGCAATTTGAAGACAGAGCTATGCAGTTCACAGTCTCCCCTACACATGCAGCCATTATCATGCAGTTTCAAGAAAAGAAAAGGTAACTACAAGAATCAATACGATATTGGTAATTTTCTCTTCCAATGTAACTGAAATCATGTAAATCTTTCAGTTGGACCTCTACAGATCTTGCCACAGTCATTGGGATACCCATTGATGCATTAAACCGAAGAGTAAACTTCTGGATAAGCAAGGTACATACTGTAATTGTAGTCTTCTGCTTTAAACCATTCATTTGGAGCAATAGCTAATGTTAAGTTTCCTGAACTTAGGGAGTTTTGAGAGAATCTACAGGATCAGACTCAAATGCCAATGTGTTTACGCTTGTTGAATCCATAACTGATTCTGGGAAGAACGAAAGCGAGGATCTTTTAGCAGGTGATGAAGAGAGTGAAAGATCGATCGCCTCTGTGGAAGACCAACTTCGCAAAGAGATGACAATATACGAGGTATGTGATGATGCTTAAGGAAAACTTTCATTCTACTTATCATTCGTCTCTGGAAATATAAAATCTAAAACAATTGTCAACAATGTTTTCAGAAATTCATCATGGGAATGCTCACAAATTTTGGTAGCATGGCACTAGAACGAATCCATAACACTCTCAAGGTACAATCAAAGTCCTAAACCTCTCCTCACAGTGATTTTCTACAATGTTTATGTCTTGATCATGATCGTTCTTGCTCTGTTTTGTTTGTGTAGATGTTCTGTGTAGCTGATCCTTCTTATGACAAGTCTCTGCAACAGCTTCAGAGCTTTCTTTCTGGTTTGGTCTCTGAAGAGAAACTAGAGTTCAGAGATGGAATGTATTTGCTGAAGAAGTAGCACTCCTTAACATGTCTTTTTTTAATGAAAAATCTCTAACATCAAAATCTGACAACCTGAGCCAATGAATCAGTGCACGAAGCAAAGAATGACAACTGAAACAAAAAAACATTCTTTACAAAACTGAGATGACACATGAACAAAAAAAGCTGTGTTTACAAAAAAATGAGACGAAACATTCATTCCTCGTGACTTATGTTCTTTTATGTTTTGATTCTGCTTGTATAAATAGTAGATGAATATTTTTTATAGAAATATATGAAACTAAAACCAAAATTTTGTGCTTTAAAGTAAGTTAAGAAAACATCCTCACATCACTCGTAGGGGAGGGCTTACAACTCGAACCAAACCAGTCAAAAATACGTTATACCCAATTATATGAACCAAATCCAAATGCTGTGTAACCGAACCAAATTAACCAAAATTCAGTAGTAACTATTATTTTTGATTAAATATAAGAAAAATTCATCTCAATACCACAATATTTAAAATATACTAAGAAACCTACAATATTAAACATTAATTTATTACTTTTATTATAATTTTTATCAAAACCGAATCCAATCCAAACCAAAACTTTGCAAAATGAACCGAAAAAACCAAATGCCGAAACCTAATCAGTCGTCACAAGAAATTAGGGTTTTGAGTTATGCCGCCCCTTACCCTCTATATATAAATCCAGCTTCTCTTCTCTCTCTCTAATATCTTCAACTCATACACTTCTCTCTCTTAAGATGTTTAGCTTTTGATTCCAAATTTCCTCTCTTTTTTTTGTTTGCTTGTTGTGTTTTCTTCGATTTGATAAAGCCCGATGAAGAAGAAATCCCAAAAGATAGGAAGTGCCGTATGACACTTTTACAGCAGAAGCGGACTGAACCGACGATTGCTTCCGGTTTTTGATTTCCCATCCCTCCGATCAGTCTCTCCTCCGTATTCGGATCCAAACCCCGATCCGTTTACAGTCGGGTTCGGGCTGCCCGGTCGGGTTATCTTCACCGTACTTTCCCACCGTTTCTGTGTCCGCTTCTGTGTGGTTGATTTGAAAAGGGTTGCTGAAGGGTTTTTCCAAATTTTTTTTTTGTTTTTGTTGAAAAATTGTCCGATGCCACGTCGAAGATAGCTTCTTTTGGCTATGATTCTTCGATGCTACATTGGACATAAACAGATGTTTGTGTTTCGCTTTTCTGATAGGAACCTGTGGATCTTTGATTCTCTACGATCTACGGAGCCATTTCGGCGATTACATTTACTTTATAAGCTGATTAGAGTTTGATTATTGGGAGTAATCGATGATGATTATTGCTAAAATATGGAATTACCGTCTGAGTATTATACTTTGATGAGAAAAAGGCTGGCTTTACTGAGATTTCCCAATTCACAAAGATGATTACTTCTTTTTTTTTAAGTGTAAATTGAATTTTTGTTTGTGTGGAGGACAGTGACGATTGATATTGAAAGGTCTCGTTCGTCGTAATATCGGCCGTAAAAAGCTTATTTGACGACCATTCTGTTATATCACCACCCATATTCTGAGTCCTATTCTCTATTTATCTTTCGAGTTTTGTTTTATTTTGATTTGAATTCATTAATTTAGAATTGGCCGATGATTAAATCGATTAAAGACAAGCATATGTCTAAATTAATCCGTGTTGATAAGCCTAATCTTCTCAATGAGGCCGATCTATTCATTTATTAATTGGTGTTCATTCTTGGTGATTGAGATTGTTAGGAATGGTCAATTGACAAACAAATGATATAATCCTCATGTTATCTCTATTTACAAGTATGATTTTGAAACTAGTTTTGAAGATTGGTTTAGTTCTGATTACTCTTGTTTTAGTTCATTTATATATCAATTCAATCTGGTTATTGAGATTGGTACTGGTAGAGCTCTGATGGCTCTGGCTCAACTCAATGTTCATAAACAGTGTTACAAATTGTAGCTTTTGTGTTTTGCTTTTCTGATAGGAACCTGTGGATCTTTGATTCTCTTGTGATTACTCTGGTTTTATCAATTGATAAACATTGTTATTGATATTGGTGCTCTGTGATGTCAAAACACCGGCTTAACTGAGACTTCTTGTTTCACAACTCTTTTTGAGCAATGTTCATTGCATGTTTGAGCACTTGGCCAGTTTCAACTTTCTGGTAAGTAGCAAGAACTGGATCCTCGTAAAGCTGCAAACTCAAGCTTCAGATCAACAGTCAAGATCGACCTTTGCCCAGTAGCGTCATTCGTAGTCTACAAGTTTCCTCACACAGCGTCTGTTAAATCAGACTTCAAAGTATCCGAGGCAGGAGTAATGATGCTCTGGATACATGATTTGAAGAAAGTTGCATTGCGCTTCCATTTTCTTATTGACTTCAAAATCCACACACAAAATGAGCTTTGTCCATTATTAGTCATTCACAGCTTGTAAAGAAATTACTGGTGTAAGATTCTCAATGCAATGAAAATATAAACTGATCAATAAAGAATTGGAACTGTGGAAACATAGGAGGAAACCGGTTTCTAGTTTGTGATGACAAGTTCGTTGAAACCAATTTTGTGTCTCTCTCTGGCACTAATTATCTCAACCATCTTCTACTAAAGTAACACACAGAAACATGCCTAAAAGAGGTTATGGAGTAAGGCTAGATAAGTGCAGTTGCCTTTCATAATTCTTTTGTGTCCAGTTTGATGCTAGCCACATTGTTCTGTTGTTTTCATCTTGTATATCGAAAATGCTCTACTAAATTGGTTGTAGTGATAGCTCTTCATATCAGGCATGGTTCTAGCTAAAGAAGTCTGTGTGTTACTTTGGTCGGTACCAGGTTGGATAAATAGAGCCATGGACAGACAAAAAAACCTTTCTTCTACAAGAGTTTATTGTAGTTGCTAAGATAGTAAGAGATATGCTGCGAAATGCAGAGATTGCAGTTCCCTCGTTTATAATGTTACAAATTTATTCTTTCGAAATCAGGAGACTCCAGCTGCTTCTCAAGGTGATAAAAGTTTTTTTCATGAATCTTATTCATATTAGTACCATTCTTATGAATGTTATCAATTGCTTAGTTCTAAACTTCTAATACACAGAGATATGTATTCTCCATATATATGGCTTCACTTATTGTGGTGGAAGCTGAAGTTTATCTGCGATTTCCAAGAGAAGAGCACAGAGTTGTTGAGGCTTGGAGAACATTGGCATATGATCTGCATCTTTGATCTCCATTACTTGTTGTGGTGGAAAGTTGTCGATTATCAAACGCTGGTATTCCTCACGTATTAAGTTATCCTCTCCGCATACGATATAAATACGTCTAACCGATCCATACCCTTCCTCACTAAAGCTTTTCGTCCCTGCAGTACTGCCCCTAGCTAACGCCGGGTTTACCCTCACCAACAATGTCGCCAATTCAAGATCCTAATGAACCCACTTACAACAATTAAGCAACAGTTACTCTAGTTACTAGCAAACTCATTTGTGTCTGAGATAGAGAGAGGCTTGGAGTCTTACCTCGACCGGAGAGAGTTGATATAAGTTCTTGGCCATGAACTTTGGTCCTAAAAGAGCAGTATGTAGAGGACGATCAGGTGTTCCGTAGCTGCCAAACTCAGTGTCCAACAACTCTTCTTGTGGAGTACTCGGGACAAACTGCAGAATTTACTTCACATATCTGAATCAGTTTTAAGTGATCATACCAAACCATTCCGATTCGAACCAAAATCAGGATTGAACACACCTAATCAGAATCAGTTGAAGGATCATGCCGATCGAAAGCAATTACCTTTCCGAAAACATAACCAGGTGGGTTTGTGGTGTCGGGCATAGAAGCTGTCAAGAAGACAATAGCAGCGATCTTACGAGGGAAGATGTCGGCAGCGAGTGCAGCCGGTATGCCTCCCATGCTATGAGCAACAAGAATCACCTTTTCATCTAACCCAAACGAGCTCATAACTTCAAGCAATGGTTTTGAGTAATCTTGTAATGTCTGAATCTCTTCAACTCTGGTCGTGTTTATACCCGATGCAGCCAGATCCACTGCGATGACGCTGTGACCGGCAGCTTCGAGATGAGGTTTAACCTTGTACCAAGTCCATGCGCCATGGCAGGCCCCATGGATAAGCACAAACCGCTTCTGGTTCTTCTTCTTCTCCATTGACTTTCTTTTTGTTACACAGCCTGTTCGTTTATTCCCTCTTTCTTATGCAATTGAAATATTATGTCGGTGAGATCAGTGAGAAGAATATTTGGATAAGTGCTAACCACTAAAGAAAACAAAACGGTTTTGACAACTACTTTATTATGATTTTGAATGGTGAACTAACCAAAAGTACAAGAACGGAAATGAAACGGTTTTGGCAACTAATTTATTATATGGTTTTTAAGGAACATTCAATTCTATACTCTAAATGTATAATGAATCCTATAGAAGATTATGGAGTAGAGAGGTTGTTAAATCAGTGCATTTTATTGCTTTTATGATTTTTTTCTCTACACAATGTTCTGCAAAAACGATGTTTAGGTGGATCCAATGGCCAAAGCATACTACAAGAGACCATAAGATTGGAGAATACACCACCTTGAAGAGTATTTACGGCATTTATCATATACGAGAATCTACATTTTATTCGAGTATGAGAGGACCTGCTAGTATTCTCCACATGCATTATTTACAAAACTCAATGAGAAGTGGGATCAAAACGTGATTGTTCTGAAAAGCTCCGACTTTGGCATTCCTTCCGTTGCTCTCCATATTATGTTTTCCAGTTTTGCACATAATTTCTTGTAAAACTGCAATACCACAAAATCAAGATATGACTCTAATCTAATCCACAACACGATAATGCTGCAATTACTGTTATATTCACAAACCTTGTGATATTCAAGAGTTTCACCAGCAGCCTTTCTAACGTCTACCATGAAAAGCGATGGTGCCACCTCGTAAATCTGCATATAAGGTTATGGAAACCCTTTGATTGACGATTCAAAAGAAACTTATACATATGAATCACAAGAAGTGATAATCACCTCTATCACAACAGCGAATTGCCCGGCCTTGATTGAAGATAATCTCTCGAGCCTTGTCTGTTTAGCACATAAAGTGCATAATTACGAAACAAATTTGTAACAAATCATAGCAATACTCTCTGCTCAACGTTAGATAACTGAAAATTTTATGCTAGGTCTTCCATTTATGAACGCCAGAGATATAAACTACTTTTCATTGGCAAATCATATCAATCTATACATAAGTTTTAACAGTTCAGAGTTTGAGAAGAAATGCATAATAGTAGTGATAAGTATATAAGCTATGATTTAGTTACCTTGAAGTTGCGCGTATGAGCCTTGAAACCCATTGAGGTCGCAACAGCCTCAATATTAGCAATTATCACACTAGGCGCTCTTCGAGAAACAAAACGAGTTTGCCTTTTCACAAAATCCTGTGAAAAAAGGATCAGCCACCAAAAATACAGGAACATTTCGGATTCCAATTCTATCTACTAATGGCATGCTTATCTCATGAACTTATAGTTACAAACTAGAACACAATATTGGAAGTTAACACCATAAGTATGTAAAAACAGGTAGTTTGAAGATTAGGTACTACCTGTCGCCTGTCAAATAGTGCTGATAAATTTAAGCCCTGTGATAAGGTAATCATCTCAAAGGCATTCATAATCAGGGGTCCTTCATCCTTTCTCTCTAAATTCTCCGCTACATAACTGCCCTGTGAACAAGTGAAACTGACAAGTCAAATGTATGCAAAGCAAGCAAAAGTAACTTTTGGTGAACTGAATAAAGTAGTAAGTTTACAGCTTTGGTGCATATGATATGTCTACTATTTTGTTCTATCCTTTAGCAAGCATGATATGATGAAGACGAACGACTAACCTCAATTCCATCAAAAACTGCACAGACATCATCCAAACTCACTTCTTGCTCTTCCCTTGCTCGGGTAGGCACATAATTTAATCTGAACCAAGGATCTTTCCTAATTCCTTGAATTTGAACACGCTGCTCTAATTGGGAAACAGTCATAGGTAAGCAGATAAAATTACTAAAACCTTAAATAATAGCAAACCTGAAAGCTCGGAGATGACGAAGCAAAATACTCACTGTTTTGGGATTGGGGTCAAGTATCCTATGTATTAAAGACTTCAGTTCTGCAGAAAACCATGCTGGACAAGAAAATTCTGCTGCATTTATCTGTATAAAATAGATAATATAGCTCAAAAGTAAGGGTAGACTATCAAGACCAAATCAATAAAAGGTTTGGCAAAAGCCATAGAAAGGAATTCAATTTCGCAATGAAATTATTATCAACCAGGTTCAATAACATGGTAAAGAAAACCCATTATCTGTCAACAAACAGTAAATCCAATATCTGTCTATGAACATTTCCAGAAAAATGCGATACTTACTTTTCTGTATAATGCTGGAAGATCTGTCTCAGAAAAGGGTAAAAACCCAGCCATTATAACGAAAAGAATAACGCCGCAAGACCAAATATCTGCTGCTGAACCGTTGTAACCTTGACCACTAAGTACCTCAGGAGCTACATAGTTTGGAGTTCCACATGTGGTGCGCAGAAGTTCTACTCCCTGATTCAGTACATAACAAATGAATGAAAGAGCTAGAAGAGAGAAACTTTACACAGCTAAAAAGAATTTGAATGACCTATAGTCCTGACTGCTGAAGCAGAGATATGAGCACTTACTTGCTGAGGCAATGCACTGAGTCCGAAATCCGAAACTTTCAGATTTCCATTAATATCAAGTAAAAGATTTTCTGGCTGAATATCATAGTGACACATAGACATGAAAGTCTGGATTACAACACAATGAAAAAGTAGAAATTTTCTAAGGAAAATTAGTTGAAATGGCTTCACTTTTAGGTCACGGTGGTAAACACCCTTGCAGTGACAATGAGCAATAGCATCTACAAGCTGTTGAAAGTATTTGCGAGACTCAGTTTCCTCAAGTCTCCCGTTATGAACCTGCATGAACAGAAGATATCCAAGAAAAACAAAGATTAGAAAAAACCAAGAATTAGGGGAAAGCTAGTACACAAGATTTAATTAGTGAACACTTAAAGAAGCATACAAGAATGGATTCCTTACAATTCTATCATAGAGCTCTCCTCCTGTCACAAACTCCAAAACAATATATATTTTTGAAGGACTTGCCAAGACCTACATCAGGAAAGCACAAAAAAACAATAGAAGAACCAGCATCAGATGGACGACGATGCAAAAAAACAAATTTCGCAGATGCAGGGAAACATATATACCTCATACAACCTCACTATGTTAGGGTGTCGTACAATCTTCATTATGGATATCTCTCTTTTTATCTGGACAAGAGGACACAACAAGTAGAAGAGCTTTAAACAAAAAACATACGACACATTAAAAAACCACTCCAGAACGTACCTGATCAACCATTCTGTGCTTAAGTATTGTACTCTTAGCCATAATTTTGATGGCTACATTTTCTCCAGTGTCTGTGTTCCTCGCAAACTTAACCTTAGCAAAGGTGCCTTCACCTATCGTTCGACCAACCTCAAACTTCCCCACTCTCCTCATTTTCTTTGTCATTCTTTGGCAGTTTTTTTGTTTTTAATCTGATCCATTACAACAGCTATCAATCAGATTATTCAGAGACCTACGAACAACCTAAACAAGCCAAAGTTTTGTAACAATGAACAGAAAAACCAAATTCCAAAACAGGGCAATGAATTAAGGAAACACTGAAATGAAAGAACAATCTCTCTCCAAACACAAAATCCAGTGACAAAACATCCATATAAATTGAGTTACTTTGTATCCATAATTTTGATTACTCAGCATAGTCAACAGAAATCTATCAGGGAAACGATCAAAATCAGCAGCAAACAGGTTATTCCAGAATCTACCATTGCGTACTCGTATTAGAAAAAACACAATATAGAGGTAACGATCAAGATCATCGCAAGAATAACCAACAAAATCTAAAAACCTTACAATCACAATTGCAATTCCTCAACGTAACAAAATCTGACAAATAGTAAAATCAATTTCCAGAATCGTAATTGCGAAAATCTACGGTCTTTGATCACAGAGCATAATTGATAGAGGTCCCAATCAGAACAGGAAATAGAAGCTATAAACACTTTCAATTGCAGAAAACTTGTCTGCTTTATTCATTTTTTTTGTGTCCTTATATAGGACTCTTTAACAACGAGGAAGCATAGATTCCTACAAAACAGGAAGTGGAAAAGTGGTCCTAACAAATCGGAGAAGACTTAGTCTTCCATTATCAAACAAACTAGAAAATTAAAGAAACTAAATGAAATACGTGAGATGCTAGAGTAGTATCTCATCAACCTTTACCTTTTTCGTGAAGATTGAGCGAATTAAAACGAGCGATCCTCAGTTTCCAAGTAACCCAAATCAACAAATTTTTGATTTTTGATTTTTGATGGACGAGGTGAAGATCGAGGGAAAAAAGCTACGAGTTGTGAAGATAGAAACCACAACCCTTGGATTAATATGAAAACAAATATCTGAACCGTTAGATGAGAATAATTTTGTTTGACAGAAAATCTGAACCGTTAGATCCGGCAGAAGAAGCAGGAACATAGGCTCGTAGTATTATGTATTTGTAATGAGGACATGGACAAGTTCATTACCAATCGCCACTGTCATTGCATTCCTGCATCTGCGAAATTTGTTTTTTTGACACAACACACACGTTTTCACAAGTTGTGTTAATATGGTGTATCAAGTTTGGAGGTTGATAAGTCGTAATCTTAATCTTAATCTTAATGTAATCCTTCTAAGCCGTAAAAGAAGGCGATTTTCTTGAAAGAGTTAGTTGTGACAAGAAAATGGTAACTCTGTCATGGAATTTACACGCTCAAAAAGCTTCACTAAGGCAAAGAGGGGACACACACACACACACACACAAGTCCAATGAAACTAGAGACTTACAGAAAAAGAGGACATGGACAAGTTTATCATTACCAATCGCCATTGTCATTGCATTCTTCAAAAGGAAGGATCCGACCGCGTATGCATCCCTATCTAGTCATGATAAGAAGAGTCATCCACTGTCAGAGTGATCGTAAGCTCCACAAGTATTCAATAACATCACTGTAATCTGTATCGGAAAACATGGGATCAGGGGTTGAGTCATTTGGGCGTCTCAGATCTTTGATCCTCTCTAAACATCGCTTCTCGTTAACGTATAAGCACCTGCGTAAATCAAGGTGTTCCAGGTGAGGACAATTGTCGAGGATGGCGTTTAAGCCCGTGTCTGATAATCTGTTGCCAAGAAGCTGGAGGTGGCGTAGTTGGGGCATGCTTTGGGCGATTGCTAAGGCAACATCATCACACTGGGCTGTGGAGTAGTAACACACATAGTTTAGCTTCAATGTCTTGAGATGTGGGCAAGAAAGGCCTAGAGCTTTCAAATCCAATTCGTCAAGACAGGCAAACGAAATCTCAAGGTCTTCAAGCAATGGGAGTTTCATTATAAGATTTAAGTCCCCTTTTATCACTACTAGCGTTGCAAAAGGTGGACTTTGTTAAAGACTCTGAGACAACATGATCTTGTCTTTAAAGTTGCTTCTCGTGGTTCTGAGTTTCTTACACCAAGAGTTTTTGTTTCAGGGTGAAGTAGTATTGGGGCTATTTGTTGATTGATCAGGGTCTTTCTCGATTATCTATTAAGAGCTGTTTTTCACGGAATGTTTGTAGCTTTTTAGCAGATTGAATCCAATAATTTAAAGTTTATTAATTACTAGTGTTGCGACTTGCGAGTAAAAGGTGGACTTCGTTTAAGACGATTAACGTAATAAGGTTTGTTGAGGTTACATGGTGAAAGAAAAAGAAAAAAAGATGCAAACTTTATTTTCTGAGGAAATCTTTCATTGGATCCTCATGGTGAACTCTCTTGATTCTGTAAGCTTCCATCTCTTCTGGAGTCATCACATCGTTGTTGTATTTGACATTGTATTTGCGTTTCCTCTCATCTTTTTCTTCCCTCTTACTCTTACGCTCATCCTCCTTTTTAAGAGCATTAGCAAGTGCCTCCTCATTCAATTCCAAATCTTGAGGAATATCTGTTCCCCATGTGGCCATTCTCTTCTCTTCAACCTTCTTTGAGCTCTCTTCAGAGGCTTCTTTGCGAGCAATATTAGCCTTCATCAGATCAAGAGCAGCTTCCGAAGCCTCGATTCCAGCAGAGCCTGTGCAGTAACTGTTGCGAATGGTCTGATGGCAACACTTGTATCCCCATTGATGGTCTTTCCACCATGAACCCCAAACACTAGTGTGATTGTTAGCATGAACATCTTCTTCGTATTTGCTCTTTGGCAATATCACCACCTCCTATCCCTTTATAATCCTCCCTGCTCGGTCATACTCGACTTGTCTTTCGCTTTGTCCAAGCAAAAGCTCCATTGGAATCTCATCTCCTGTAGCTGCATTCCCGTACTTCTCCATGATTGTGTCCTTTGTCTGAGATTTCAGTTTCTCCTTTGCAGCTTTAAAGTTTTTGTAAAGCAATTCAGCTTGGGATGGAGCCGCTTGCATATGCATGTCCTGTCCTTTGTCAAACGCTTCCCATGCGTGCCTGTTCAGCTGCTTGAACTCTAGAGCTTGGCCACTGTTTCTATACTGATTATCTCCCGAGTAAAATTTATCATTCGGATCTGCATCAGGAAGAGGGTCTTCACGCATGGATCGAGTTTTAGGATCATAATGAGCCGAGTTGAGATCAAGGTTCAACAAGTACTTTGCTGTGTCTTCCCTTATACGCAGATTCCTTACGGTTCCTGTGCTACCACCACCCGTTGTTCGAACACGCTTTTCGACTTTTGCAAACTCCATCTGCTTGCTCTCATCAACTTTGGCTTCATCGACCCTTAAGTCGTCGTCATCTTCTTCGTCCCCATCATTGCTTTCTTGGTTATTGATCTTCTCCTCTAGTTTCTTAATCCGCTGCTCCTTGAGGTACTTCTTTCGTGCATTCTCCTTTGCTTCATAAAGCTCCACCACACGATGGTATGTTGAAGGATCATAACCATTCCATCGATCCCTTTTGCCATCATAGTCCAGTTCGAAACTCTCGATCTTCTCATCTGGTGCAATGTTCTTGTTTGTGTATTTTGCTCCAACCTTACGAGGTCTATCCATACATGTTTTCGCGTTATGTGTCATCGCACCACAGTTTTGACACGCTCCTTTCCTGAATTTCTCAGCTTGATGAATCTTTGCTCCTCTGTCATACCACGACTTCGACTTCGACTTTGTGTTATTGCTGCCATCATTCTTCTTCCAGTTCTTTTGATGCTTCAAACTCGGTTTCTCAGAGTTAAGATACCATGGAGCAGAGGACATATACTGAGGAATGTGAGGATTGATTTCTTTTCCATCCTCATCTACCTCGGCAGGAGCAAGTCCGGCTTTACGAGCTTCCTCTAATTCGATTTGCTTTCTATGCTCTTTCTTAGACTTAAAAGCAACTGATGACGTCGCCATTGTTATCCAAATCGTTAAAGCTTCGACTCTGCTCTGGCCACGAAGGAAAAAAAGTGTGCGAGGAAAGAAAGGTTGATTAAAGAAATCTCTGAGTACATAGGTTTATATAACTATATAAGGCGGTTGTATAGTTAGTTAGGGAATGGGATTTGCCTTTTTTTTGTTTTTTTTTCCTTTTTTCCTTTTTTCAACTTATTTTTAAATTGAAAACCGACAAGGTTTGGAACAAAGCCCACTCAAAACGCAACATAAACAACTAGTCCGCGATTTTGGTTAACCAATCCGAATCGAACCGGTTTTTTGGGTTATCGATTAACTGAAATTTTTTGAGAGAGTTATCAAAGTGAACCAAAATCAATTCCCGATTTGGTTTGGTTAATGGTTAATTTCAGTTATAAATTTCATAATCGAAATTAACCAAATTTCGTTTTGTTTTTTTAAAAAAAATTCGGTTAAAATTGATTAAATTCGGATAATGATGATTAAATCCGGGTAATTTGGTTCGGTTTCGTTCGGTTAATAGTTAAAACCGGTTTAATTACGATATAAACCGGTCTATCTTTGATATAGTTCGGTTAAAAAACTGATTACCGATAAACCAACCAACGAATCGAATCGAACCAAATAAAATATGTTTCTGATTGGTTTATCAACTAAAACCGAAAATCGAAAATCTCAGTTCGGACAGTTTGGTTGGGGTCGGAATCGCAGGCTTATAAACAACATTACAATTCATTAAAAGAGTCGATTATGAGCAAGAAGAAGAAAACTTGTCCCATAATCCAAAGAAGATAAGAGATCCAAAGAGATAAGAATGATTTTAAAAGTGAAACCCATCTTGGGACTGGTGAAGTTGACTTTTTTCCTCTTCCTATTTCTTTAGTCTTTGTCTTCTCAAGTCGTTTCGGTCATTGCAAAGCATGGAACTTCAAGTTCGTCTTCGTCAATTCATCATCTTCTTCTTCTTCCTCTTGACGGTTCTAGGACATGCTGCTTCTGCTCGGACTCTTACAATCTCCAAGCCCGATAGGCATGATGTTGCCGCAAGCGCTCGTTGGCTTGTCTCTAAGAACATTTGGGGTGTCCTCAGGTAATTAAACTCTTCGATTTCTCTTTGAACAGAGCAAGATCTTATCTTTAAAGTTGCTTCTCGTGGTTCTGAGTTTCTTACACCAAGAGCTTTTGTTTCATGGTGAAGTTGTATTGGGGCTATTTGTTGATTGATCAGGGTCTTTCTCGATTATCTATTAAGAGCATTTTAGCGCTGTTTTTCACGGAAAGTTTGTAGCTTTTTAGCAGATTGAATCCAATCATTGATAACAGTATCTACGAACGTTGTTGGGTTCCTGAGATTTGGCGTTTTGCTAAGGATTTACTTCATCAAGCTTGATCCTTTTGAATTGAAATTGATTTGGGATTTGACTCAGAATCAAGTAGGACGACCATTTGAATCCGATCATTGATAGTATTATCGACGAAACGTTGTTTTGCTTTGGATTTAATTCATATAGCTTGATCCCTTTGAAATTGAAATTGAAATTGGTTTGGGAATCCAGTCAAAATCAAGTAGGAGAACCATTCGAATCGAATCATTGATAATTGTATCGATGAACGTTGTTTTGCTATGGATTGACTTCATCAAGCTTGATCCTTTTGAAATTGAAATTGATTTGGGATTCACTATTGTTATCAAGTTGTTGCAAGAGTCTTTGTTGATAAAATTGTTGCAATCTTGTCATCATCAAGGTAGTGTGAGTGTAACAATGGTGGATTACTGATTCGTTTTGGTGATTTTATTCTTCTTGCAGCACATTGTCCATTGAGCATGAAGGCGCACCTTTCGGGTAATCTTGTTTCCATGAATCAAATCACAACGTGTTTTCTTGTTACCTCGACTTGATTTTCGACCTCAAATTGCAGAAAAGTTCCAAGATATGATAATAGTCTTCTCCATTAATGTGTGATATTTGTAAAAATCATTGGTATAGCTAGAAATTATTAAGATCTTGGTCTCCCTTAAACTTGTTTTGCAGGAATGTTGTATCATATAGTGATGGTTTGCCCGGGAAAGGCAACGGTATACCTTACTTTTACTTGACAACTCTTGATCCTACCACAAGAAACGCATTAAAAGACTCAAGAGCTTCATTCGCAATTAGTGAATCTCCCATTGGAACTTGTAAGAGAGATCCAATGGACCCTACTTGCTCTAAACTAACCCTCACCGGAAAGGTAAACGTCTACAAAAACCGAGTTTTTCTTATCAACCTAACAAGGAAACGTCTGGTTTTATTACATATGATCTGGTCTTTATCTCATAATGTCTCCAGTTGTTGCAACTAGACGAAGGATCCGAGGAAGAAGAAGTAGCCAAAAAAGCTCTATTCACTAAGCATCCAGAGATGATGGGTAAATATTTCTCTAATCTGTTAGCTTCAGACTCATGAATCATGATAAGTGTACTATAGTGTATCGGTTTATATTCATCGGTTTTTCTTTTGTTGCAGATTGGCCTAGGGATCATGATTTCAGCTTCTTCAAACTTGAGATCGTCAATATATTTCTGATCAACTGGTATGGTGGAGCTAAATCTACCACTGTAGATGAGTACCTTCGTTCCAAGTCGTAAGTACAATGCGTGAAACCTCTTAAAAAACATCGGTAATCTCTGAGAAACCGAACTATGAGATTTAGAGCGAGATTTATTATTATTTTAGCATGTGAACACATAGTTTTGAATGTTTTTCAGGAGCAAAGTCACATCCTTTTAATGAAAATCTCATTGGAGTTGAGCAAACGGTGAAGCATGGAACTTGTATATTATAGCAACACAATAAAGTGTGTTCATTTCTTTCTGTAAATGACTGTTGTTTAGCCTTTCAATGGCTTTTTCTTTGGACAGAAAAAAAGAAAAGAAAAATATTCATAAATTACCATAAACTAAATTCAAGGTATACAAATTACTTTGCTGTGGATAAAATTTCAGTGTGTGCAATTGACACTATTTATGAATGGTTAACAAGTCGATCAAGTTTTAACAGATGTTTATCTCCGGTTATGACCGGTTTGAGGAAGAGCATTATCAACTGTAGAAAAATCTTAACCGGATCAAATCGGAAAATCGAATGCCCAGGTTTAGTGGTTAAACTCTCAAACAAGTGTTAACCGGAGTTCCTATCCTGGTTCTTTCCGGTTTGAGGATGAATTTATCAACGATTGAGAGTCTCTGTTCCACTCAGAGGTTCTTTGGCGAAGGTGAAGTCACTGAAGTGAGTGAGCATTGGTTTCTGGCAAATTATCTGGAAACTGAAGTTCGATCTAAAAGATATAGAATCGATATTCAAGGGAAAAGAGAGGAAATTTGGCGTCTTAGATTGAAATCCCACGAAACCTTCGCTTTTGTTTGTGTTTCTTTGATCTTTAAAGACCAACACTTCATGAATCTTCAAGCGATTTCTTGTAGCTTCAGCTTCGTTTCGGTTCCACTTGACTCTCCCAGAACTTCATTTCGGCGATTTGTGATCCAAGCGAAATGTAAATTTTCAATCCCCAAGACGAGTGTCCGACGAGGCTTATCAGTTTCCGCCAAGACTCAATCGGCGGCCAAGACTCGCTGTTTCAGTGAGACAAAGCGTCGAACACCTAGCGTGCAATCTAAACGTGAATTCTGGGAAGACCCAGACGATGGTAGCGACAGTGAAGACGAAGATGAAGAAGGAGAAGAAGACGGTACCGGGAACGATTTAGATTTCGAGAGTGATTGGGAAGATGACTCGAGAGCCCAGAAGCTTACTACAGACAACTACGAGGAAGAGCTTGCAAGAGGTTCTTCTTCTTTCAATCATAAAATCTCTCTTAGTTTACTCTTTCTCATCAAATTGAATTTAGGATTTCTGCTTCTTAATTGTTCATTTCCGTTGTAATTCTTCGAAAAAAAAGTATAAAATTTTAGGAAGAATTGGTTCAAATTGCGAGTAAAAACCACTCTGTATAATCTTTTAGTAAGAAAAAAAAAACTGAAATAGTTTCAAAGTTTGTAATTTTGTGTGTGTATGTGTATCATGCTTTACATGGGCTTGAGCTTTTGTAGAGGTTGAGCAACTTCTTGAACCTGAAGAAAGAGCAATTCTGCAGCAAAATGAAAAACCAAACCTCCAGATGATATCAACAGTAAGTTTTCAAGTGATCTCTTGTATATGTATATTGCATTTAACAGCCATTCTCATATCAATCTATGATCATTTGCTTCGAGTGCCCCGGTTTCGATTCACATGGTTTATATTTACTTATTGTGTAAATATGATGAAATTTGCAGAAGAAGTGGAAGCCACTTCAGACTCTCTCTCTATCGATGCAGATTCCATTGATGGATAACCTCATTGCAAATGGACTAGACATTGATGATGTTGACAAGGTTTTTGCTTTGAAACATGAAATGTTGTTGTTGCCAAACCTGGTTTCTAATCTTTACCAATATCACTGATTGAATAGTCTACAAAAACAGGACAACCAAACCGCTCTTCATAAGGCAGTCATTGGTAAAAAAGAAGCAGTGATTAGTCATCTTCTGAGAAAAGGAGCAAATCCACACGTTCAAGATCGGGTGAGAACTTATCTGGTTTCATATACTTAAAACCCATTTGAATAAAAAAAGGTTAAAACTTTTACAACCCGATTGTTCAAACATTCAGGACGGTGCAGCTCCGCTTCACTATGCAGTTCAAGCTGGTGCCTTGCAGACTGTAAAACTACTGATCAAGTACAGCGTAGACGTCAATGTTACAGACAATGTCAGTAGCAACAAGAAAGCATATCCAAACCTTTAAAAATTTTCAGATTTGGATTCGATTTGAGATCTGATGAAACTTTCTTTGTTTACAGGAAGGATGGACTCCTTTACATATCGCCGTGCAAAGCCGGAATAGAGACATTACAAAGATCTTGTTGACCAATGGTGCTGATAAAACAAGAAGAACAAAGGTGTGAATTGCGAAAATATATCGAGAAAAAGCTGAATCTTATATTACTGTTGATAACCGATCAGTTTCTTGTTGTTTTTACAGGATGGGAAATTAGCTTTGGACATGGCTCTGTGCTTTGGAAGAGATTTCAAGTCATATGATCTGGTCAAGCTGTTGAAGATCATGCCCACTGACGATATATAGAAAGAGTTAGCGAGATTCTTAATGATCAGGTTGAGATTACCAAACCGGTGATTGTAATCTAACCCGGTTCAAATGGTTAATGTTGAAAAAACTCGGTTGAGAAAACCATAAATTACCATAAACCAAATTCAAGGTATATAAATATTTTGCTATGGATAAAATTTACAGAGTGTGGATTGTATGATTCATTATTTATGAATGGTTAAGTTTAACAGTCAAACAAGTTTTAACAGATGTTTGATTTCCGGTTATTTCCGGTTTGAGGAAGAGCTTTATCAACTGTAGAAGTCCATCAAAACTCGGGATTGGTTCGGGATAGAAATAAAATTCGGTTTCTAGTTCCAATCTGTTTCCAAAAGACGCGAAAAAAAATTAACCGGATCAAAGCGGAAAATGGAATGGTCAGGTTTAGTGTATAAACACCCAAACAAGTGTTAACCGGAGCTCCAATCCTGGTTATTTCCGGTTTGAGGGTGAGATTTATCATGGCTGAGAGCCTCTTGTGCAACCAGAGGTTTTTGGCTGAAGGTGAAGTGAGTGGCGAGCATTGGTTTCTGGCAAATTATCTGTAAACAAAACAGAGAAATATCTGAAGTTCGATCTAAAAGCTAAAGAATCGAAATTCAAAGAAAAAAGAGAGGAAATTTCGCGTCTTAGATTGAAATCCCACGAAACCCTCGCTTTTGTTTGCGTTTCTTTAATCTTTAAAAACCAAACTCCTCCATGAATCTTCAAGCTGTTTCTTGTAGCTTCGGCTTCGTTTCGGTTCCACTTGTCTCTCCCAGAACTTCATTTCGGCGATTTGTGATCCAAGCGAAATGTAAATTTTCAATCCCCAAGATTGATTCTTCGTGTTGAACTTTTGAAGTGATTCGGATCCATTTTCTTGTTGTTTTGGTTTGCTGCAGCGGAACCATCGGAGAAATCTGTGGAGCTTATGAGGAAATTCTCCGAGCAATATGCTCGTCGCTCAGGGACTTTCTTCTGTGTTGATAAAGGAGTTACCTCAGTCGTGATTAAGGTATGAAATTAACCAACTTATTATCTTGATTTGAAAATTTCAGGTGGAATTGTGTTGAACGATGAATATATGGTGATCTTTGTTTAAAGATTCTATAAGTCTAGGTAAATTATGAACTATTCGGAGGAAATAGAGTCTTCTACTTGTAGAAAGATGAATTTGCATAAGAAATTGAACATCTTGAGTTCTAGTGTTTAAGTAATGAAGTGGCTTAGTTTTCTACTTGTAGATAATGAGTGTGCAGAAGAAAGTGAGTTAATATTAGTGAACATCTTGATCTCTAGTGTTCAACTAATGAAGTGGCTAAGTCTTCTCGTTGTTAGATAACGAATCTGCAGAAGAGATTGAGTCAATGCATGTGAACATCTTGAGTTTTCTAGTGTTTAACTAATGAAGTGGCCGAGTCTTCTACTTGTAGATAATGAGTCTGCAGAAAAAATTTAGTTGATGCAAGTGAAGATCTTGAGATTTAGTGCTTAACTAATGAAGTGGCTCAGTCTTCTACTTGTAGACAAGGAATCTGCAGAAGAAATTGAGTTACTGCAAGTGAAGATCTTGTAATCTAGTGTTTAACTGTGTGAGTTTTTTTTTTTTGGAACAGGGTTTGGCTGAGCATAAAGATTCATATGGTGCACCGCTTTGCCCTTGCAGGTGATCTTTGCTTCCGGGCTATCGTTATTTTTAAGAATATTTGAAACTTTTGTATCAACCCAAAGTCTGATCCTTTTCTTTTTGGTGTAGACATTATGATGATAAAGCTGCTGAGGTTGGACAGGGCTTTTGGAATTGTCCGTGTGTTCCAATGAGAGAGAGGTAAGGATTAGCTCCATGTGGCTAGATAATCATTTTGTGTGTCTGTGTGTGTGTGTTTATATAGGTAGAACTAAGCATATAAGGTTCTTTCGGAAACACTGGTTACATGTTATATAAGCTGGACTGTCTCCAACTTTTTATGGTTATTAGCTGGATCGTATTTAGCAGCACACGCACGTTACACTTTCCATGGAGGTTACCAATGCTCCTTATTGTATCAAATGTATTTACCAGATTGCAAGGCAAGTAGAACTGTAGAAGTTGATTTACTGGATAGTTAGCAACAACAGCCAAAACAAAAAACCTTAAGCTCTCTCGTAAACTGTTGGTTCATTTGGCTCTTTTGACCAAATTCTGATACACAACATATTTCAGATGTCCTTAGTGGTTAAATAGGACTTATTCCGGGTAGGAGAGTCGAAATTTTTTGCATTTGTTAACGATTTGTCACCTCCTGTACTAAAGCTTAATCCTTTTTTCATCAGGAAGGAGTGCCATTGTATGCTTTTCTTAACTCCTGACAATGATTTCGCCGGGAAGGATCAGGTAAACCTTAAATCAATATACTTTCCCTTATTACAAGCTTGAGATTCTGTCTCCATTTTAAGCATACCATTAATGGTTTGAAGCTACTTATAAGTATTGAGATCTGATGCTTTCTCGTTTTTGTTTCTTGCAGACTATTACACCAGATGAAATCAAAGAAACTACAGCTAACATGTGAGAACTGATTCAGAGAGAAATGTCTCACCAATGCAGCCTTGTACATTGATACCCGAGCATCTTCTTCGTTCTTCTGTACAACTATTTCCCTCTCAGATAAATACTTTAGTATGATCTTGTTTTTGCAAATGATTACAAGGATATAAAAGGATCTGACTTTGCGCCGAAATCTTCAATAAACTTTTTGCAAACTGTTACCAAAAGGATCTAACTGATGTGGAAATACCGAAATAGAAACAGTTCTTCTTCTTCCACATCATTGACAAAGCTTCCATAAACTTTTCATTCAGTCTTTGGTCAGCGTTTGCAGAATTAGTCTTTTTGGTTGCAGGCATGATCATCCTTAAATCTGTGTGTTTAAGCAGACTTTGACTCTTTGAGTACACAAATCTTGTAATGTTGCTTTGTTTGTCAATGTCATAATCTCTCTGTGTTTCTTTACTTGACGAATCGGCTTCTTGTTCTTCTTCGGATCACAATCTCCTGATCCTTCGTGTTTCTCAAGCAGAGATTTGACAGTGTCTAAATCAGAACCTGTCGTCTCAATCGTGAGAGATTTGTGTAATCTGTGCTACAAACAAGACGAGAAAGAGATCAAAACTATTCGATTAGGTCGAGATTTGACCCTAAAGCTTCAATCTTTGTGGATAAATCAATTTATGTTTTACCAGTTTGCACACGTCACAAGTGAATGGAAGAAAAATCGAGCTGTTTAACAAGATTCTCCTGTGGACCTTTTTTTTGGCTAATTCTTTGGATTTTTTTTTAATTTTTGTAGGCCAAATTGCCAAAACCTCATTTTTATCCTATTTATGTAATGTGTTTTTTTTTTGTCGAATGTTTTTTCTTGCCAATGAATGCTTTTATATATACAAAAGAATATTCTTTTTTTTTTTTACTGCAAGATTCTATTTATGATTATTAATTGCATCATCAATGTTGCCAAAAACAAAGGGTTTATCAGTGTCTTTTAGTGAGTAACAAAACTTCTCTCCAAATTTCCTTCAATGCATTACATTTGATCTCTACTGTAGATCTAAACTAACATATTCTAAAATGTACATATAATGTATATATACTTCAAAATTGTATATTCACATTTTCTTTTGTTGGTTGACACAATTGTTTGTAAGCTGTGAAGTGTGAACACAACGAGTCTCTCTATCTTGCTTTCTTTTATCGAAGAAAATAGGTACAAAGATTCTAAACAACTTTGGCAAAAAGCAAAAAAAAAAAAGGTAAGCAAAAATTGAAATAAACAGCCTAAAACCATTCCTCAAAGTCTAAAGATTATGTCTATCTCATCATTGATTACACATACATACATCTGTATATAATACAAAATACATACACTACCTATACATATATAGACCTATCTGAATACTTAGCAACTAAGAATACAATTATTAATGTTACCTGGTATACTCCATCTCCTTTTTTGTTATCATTTCATGATTTATATTCCCATGCAAGAAAAAACAAAAGAGAAATTTCCAATTATAAAAGTGGTAAGCTTTGAGCCTACTGTAAATGAATATATGTTTTTGATCAATTTAAACTGCAACCAGATTATTCGAATAAGAATTGTTAGAAAGGTATATAAAATCTGAGAGTGCCAGGTCAAACAAGACCATTTAGTTATACTTAATTATACTTATCTTTTTTTTTTTTTTTATCAACCTAATTATACTTATCTTTTACCCAGTGAAAAAGTAATGTTATTATTTCTGTTTAGTTTGATAGTCTAGAGAAAAAAGAAACATTTTAATATGACTAAAAAATTATTTTAACAGAGTGACATGAACATCTACAAGACAACAAAAGCAAAGTGTACCATCTTATGTCCAAATGGTTACAAACGATTATTGTGATTGATGACAAAATGGTTTAAACGATAGTTTGAGATAGGCTTGGTTTCCAACTGAGAAGAAAATAAAAATTAATAACAAAAAATACTTATAAAACTTTTTAGTTTTAAAATTTATAAATATTTAGAATTCTAACATATGGTAAACAAAATACTGAAAATTAGAGCAAATATCTGTCAAAGTCATGGGAGAAGAAAACAAATTCAATTCCCATAAACAAAGGGCAAAAAGCAGAAATAAAAAGCGAAAAAGTATAAACTTTTTGAACATTCATAAAGCTGAAAACGACAGTATTGTTCTTGGTTAAAAACAGTGTTTTTTCATAAAGCAAACATACATAATTGCCTCAACATGAAAAATTAATTAAGCCTTTCTTTTAAGCATGCTCATCTTACACTGTTACACACAATGACATATCATTAATCGGTAATCAATAGTTTAATAGTTTGTCACTAATGCCGTGTCACCATATAAATGTATCTTAGAATATATATCTTGTGTATATCCATGAGAACAATATTTTACTTTTTTTAAATCAATCATATCATTTGCAAAATGAAAACGAAAAAAAGATTTATAAATTAAAAATAATATTAATTGAAATTATAAAATACGTAACAAAAATCTAAATTATTATCTTAAGGTTGTAGTATCCACCAAAAAATAATTAATAAATAATTTATATTACAGAAATGTTGGAAAAAAAAAAAACATCATCAATGCTTTCTATACAAAACAGTTGAAAAAACACATGTGAATCAGTATCACAAAAGCCCAAAGCCAAGACAAATTCTCCAATCAATAACTCTCACAAAGGACGTATCTTCACTTTCACAGTTTCACCTGCTAAAAATTAAATCTTTGATTTTTCACATCATACAAAATTTTAAATTTTTAACAAATTTATTTTTTAAAACAATCACCATAATAATGATACACCATGACCAAGTCCACAGTATAACAACAACAAGAAACAAAATCTCCCTCCCAAAAATCTCTCTTTCCTGTTTTGTCAATCTCTCTCTCTCTCTCTCACAAATATCTCATCTTTAGGTTTCATTCATGGGTCTTCTTCTTCTTCAACATCATTTCTACTTTTTTCACTCTGAAAAATCCAATCTTTAATGGAGATTCAACGACCAGTCATCAAGCTCATGGTTCTCCACTCAAAACACGACAACAACACTTCCCGACGAGACTCTCTCGCCGGTAAATCGAAATGGAGAGTCTCTTTATCCCGATCTTCTTCTTCCTCTTCTTCTCCAAAATCCAACACTTCCCCTGTTTCGAAAACAGAGATTCCGGCGGAATTCCTCTGTCCGATCTCCGGTTCGTTAATGGCTGACCCAATTATCGTCTCTTCCGGCCACTCCTACGAACGAGCTTGCGTCATCGCTTCTAAAACCCTAGGGTTTACTCCAAATCCCCCGCCGGATTTCTCCACCGTCATACCGAATCTCGCTCTGAAATCCGCAATTCTAAGCTGGTGTGACCGACGGTGTTTTCCTCCGCCGAAGCCGCTCGATTACGCCGCCGCGGAGAAGCTCGTTTCCGCGTTAATGGAGAAAACACATAGATCTTGCCGGAAAGTTTCGGTTTCCGAGAAGGAGCTAATCCAAGCCATCAAAGACAAACCTTCGGTGAGACTCGACCACGCTGCGACGGAGCTTGATCGGAGACCTAATTACTTCAATTCGAGCTCCGACGAGTCAATAGCCTCCTCGAGCCGTGCACTACAGTTAACGACTCGACCCAGCTGCTTCTCTTCACCTTCGTCTGCAGAGATCGACGCGTTAGAACCAAACCCTAGCCCAGAGGAAGAAGCTTTACTCATAAAGCTAAAAAGCAATCGAATTTCGGAGATTGAAGAAGCTTTGATTTCGATTCGACGCGTCACGAGGATCGACGAAGGTTCTAGAATCAATCTCTGCACGGCGAGGCTAATCTCTGCGCTTAGGTCACTCATCGTTTCGAGATACGCGGCGGTTCAGGTGAATGTCACGGCGGTTCTGGTGAATCTCTCGCTGGAGAAATCCAACAAGGTGAAGATCGTACGGTCAGGAATCGTTCCTCCTTTAATCGACGTCCTCAAATGCGGCTCGTTGGAAGCGCAGGAACATTCCGCCGGAGCCATCTTCAGTCTAGCTCTCGAAGACGAGAACAAGACGGCGATCGGAGTTCTCGGAGCTTTAGAGCCGTTGCTACATCTGATCCGAGTCGGGACTGAGTTGACTCGGCACGACTCGGCTCTGGCTCTGTATCATCTCTCACTCGTGCAGAGCAACCGAGGGAAGCTCGTGAAACTCGGAGCCGTTCAGATGCTTCTGAGCATGGCGAGATTAGGTCAGACGACGGGTCGGGTTCTGCTGATTCTCTGTAACATGGCTTCGTGTCCGGTGAGTCGACCCGCTCTGCTTGACTCGGGGGCTGTTGAATGTATGGTTGGGATCCTGAGAGGACCGAGAGAGGTTACTGAGTCGACTCGGGAGAGCTGTGTCGCGGTTTTGTACGGGCTGAGTCACGACGGAGGGTTGAGGTTTAAAGGATTGGCTATGGCGGCGAACGCGGTGGAGGAGCTGACGAAAGTGGAGAGGAGTGGGAGAGAGAGAGCGAAGCAGAAGGCGAGAAGAGTCTTGGAAGTGATGAGAGCTAAAATGGAGGATGAATCTTCGCCGGAGAATGAGGAGATTGATTGGGAAGAGCTGTTAAACTCCGGCACTGTAACTCGTCGACTCGGTGGAGATGATGAAAGAACTTGTGTTGACTCGTCCGAGTTTCGCCGTGTCTAACTCGTAATTTTTTTGCTTTTATTTATTTATTTTAGTTTTAATTGTGGATTTGGAACTTTTTTCTTTTCCTTTTTTTTTTTAAATTCCTTTTTTATTTAATTTCTAAATAATAGGGTTTGGGGGTTGTAATTAGTTGGAGATGATATTTTTTTTGCTTTTGTGAATTTTCTGGCAATTTGGTTGGGTGGATTTTTTTCTATTCTTTTGGTTAATCCCATCTTTTTTTTTTGTATTCTCTTTTGCTTTTTAAAAAATTTAGAAAAGGAACAATAAAAAAAAAGGTTGTAAAGGAAAGACTTTTTAATTCCTTAAGAGATGGAATTGATTCTCCATTGAAAAAAAAATAAAGTTGAATCAATTTGATTTGGGCTTCTTCAATTATTTGCATTACATTTAACAGAATTGAGATGGAAATGATCCCAAATTAGGATTAAACAGTGCATATTCATCTACTATTATGCATAGTGCATGGTAGGGGTGGACAAACAGAAATTTAGGATGAATATTTACGGGAAGAGGATGTGAATTCAAGAGCAAAAATAAATATTTCATTTATGTTTCGTTTTAATTGTGGAACGGAAATAGAATAGGACGGGATACAAAATCAAAATACATTCGTATGTCGTTCACTATGAGTAATAAACTAACGAAAAACAAATTTAACTTTATTATTTAATAGTTATACTTCGAATTTTAAAAAACTAACATAATCCATTTAATATAGAATTATCCAACAATCAAAATTAACCAAAACAATGATCTAATAATTAAAATAAACCAAAACAATGTCCAATAATTTCAAATACTTATAAACAACTAATCATTCTTTCCATTGGAGAATGATTGATTTCCAAGTTCCATAAAAAAAAAAAAAAACAAAAAAACAAAAATATAGTTAGTTAAGAATAGATATTTTAAAATTTATAAAAATATTAAAAAGTCAACACCTAAAATTATGTAATATATAAAAACTATAGATATAATATGTATGATAAATATGTTAATAATATATAATAAAACCAGGTTTCTTAATTTTACCGGTTTAGATTAATTACAATCAAACGTTATTTGAGTGGAGAAGAGAAGCTGAGATGATGTTGAAATCCTAGACAAAGATTCCAACTCTTTCATGATCTTCTTTCTACCTTTACAGGTTGACTTCAAGGAGATTCCAATTCTCTTTAAACACTTAGAGTTTGCAAGGATGTATCTTACTATTGCTTTCTCTTGGGGTGTTCCTCCATATTCTTTCCACTCAAAGAACTCGAGATTGGTTGATAAGCACACCGGAACATAACTTGGTTCGTTGCACGCAAGTGGAAAAGCCTCATCAGTTTCAAAAAATGTCTGTGAAGCAACGCATCAAGGAATGTAATTAATACGTTTAATTGCTTCAGCTTTTAATTTATTAGTGCATGCATGCGCGGGGTACAGACCTCATAAACTTGTCATCAGGGTAACAATAACCATAGATATGTGCTTTATTAAGGCGAGGCTTGTTCTCAATCGAGATAGAGCTTGTCGAACTAACTGTGATGATGGTGACTTTCTTTAAAACCGCGGAATCTATGACCAAAGTGCCTCCAATATCTTCTTCGTTGACTACACGTGATTTTGCATTTATATACACAAAGATCTCTAGAGATGGGACTTTTACACTAAACTCTGTCACATTGTCTTGGTCATGTCGCACCACTTCCAAATGACGGAGAGTAGGACAACTCGATAAGAGCCTAACAAGAGAGTCTTCATTTTTGTATACCACATAGTAAAGGTCAATACGTCTGAGGGATGGGAGGCATGCCGGAAAAGAAACATCTACAAAAACCTTGTTGGAAAGATGAAGATACACAAGCGTATCGCATATATAAAGGCTTTTGGGCAAGCTAGTAGGCTCCGCCGACCACATGAGATCGAAACTTAGTCCACGAACCCTGCGATCAATCGCCTTTGTAATCCACTTTCCCACATTAACATCAACAGGACAATGTGGACCGAGTTCTATAGTCAAACTTTCTAATATAGGTGCCTTGTGGAGTCCCAATGACCCGTTAAGAAATGGGCCAGATAGACTGTGGTCGCTCACTTTTGCCAAATAAACGGCCAAGTAAACCGCTAAGAAACCTTTTGTGAGTACCTTTTTTGATCTCTTTGTACTCGAGTCGTGGCACCATCGTCCAAACAGACAGCCATCGTTTCGACAAAATTATAGTAGCCACTGCATTTTTGGTTGGGACAGATAACAAAATCCGAACGAGCAAATCGTCTGGCAATGCACTGATCCTATCTTCTTGATCACATGCAATTCTCCGGCAGCATATGGCTCTTTTCTTCACATATTGACGGGCACGGTATATTGAGATTTGTCCCACCCATATCCAGCCTAATACAAGCAAAACTCGTCCTAACATCTCTTTTCTCAATACTTCGAGGGTTTTAACATCTTCTTCAGTTTTTTTTTTTTTTCCTTCTTTTCTTGTATATATAGATACTAGACGGTTCTTATGATTAGTTAAAGGAAAAACAAATTATATTCGATTGATATGCTTCCATTTTTTGTATTCTTTTTTTTTTCCATATATTTTTTTACCGATTTTAATGCTTCCATTTTTTGTTATTTCCATATATCGGTTATTCTAACAAAGAGAAGAGAGTAGCTAATGAAGAGTATTGTGTGAGAGAGGCTTGCATTTGGTAAAGAGAAGAGAATAGCTAATGAAGCATTTTGATCTCTTCTCCATCAAAAGAGATCATTAAAGAGAAAGGTTAAGAGAAGAAGAAATCAATTCAATTCACAACAAGTCTAATCAAAACATGGATCAAGGTTAGTGTTTTTTCTTCTACAAGAAAGTATTTGTGGTTGGATTAACTCAAATCTAGCTAGATTGTCTTGGGATAGATTTCATGAGTGAAGATCATCAAATTAATCTTGAGATTTTCAAAGGGAATTCGTATCGACAAGCGTTATGCGAAAGAAGATAGAGGCATGGCCAACAAATCTTAAGTCCAATATGCAGACTGTAGAAGGACGATTTGTCTTGTTCTACAGGATCATGGTGTTGTGTTCTTCTTCAATTAGGCATATTCTCAAATATACTATTTTTTTTTTTACAAATTTGACTTACAAACTCTTTTTAAAATAAAAATATATAATAAAAAGTAAGTAAAAACATAAGTTTTTTTTTTTTACTAAAATGCAAAGTGGAAAATTAACAAAGAAGAATTTATATAATTTACGTTTTTAAAAAGATATTTTTTTCAATTAATCCTTAATTACTATAAATGGAAAATCAATGTATATCAAAATCTAAATTATTTAAGACAAATTTCAGAATCTAATAAAGTGCATTCAACTTTTAGTTATGAAGTAGCTAGTATTTCTCTTGTTTTATACCTCATACAAGAATAAATTATTTCAATACTAAGCGTCAAAACATGTACCTTTTACAAAACATAAATAGACAATTTTTTTTTTAAAGCATAAATAGACAAATACTTCATAGCTAATTTTCCTTTAAAAAAAAAAAAATGTTCTCGTCCTTTCATCTCTAGATTTTTTTCTTTTTCATCTTTTCGACTTTATAAATCAAACAAAATAGAAGAAACAAAAATCTCTTTATGTACGTGGAGGTGTTCATCTATATGGCGATATCCATCGACATGCAACGATGAGTTCTTCTTCGATTTTCCGGGAAAATTTCAAGAAAGTGACGACCATAAGAAGATTGGCACTATATCTATTGTTTTGTATAACTCTCTTCTCTGTCACTCTCTTCTTCTTTCCTCGGAATCCTTACAAGCCTATCAACGATAACAATGTTCTCTACGTCAAACCTCAGATCTGTAAGTTTGACAACAACAAAAAAGTCATGGAAAAAGTGATGATTATCTTTATAATCATGTTTTTGTTTGATTATTTGAATTTTCTTACTGTTGAAATAATAAAAACCCCAAATTTTGAATATAATTATGAATTTTGTTTTCTTCATAAAACGTTAAGTGGATGGAGGTGTTTGTAGAGTCTTTGGTTTTCGTTCTTTTGGTTTTTATTTTCTAGATAATGATTTTTTTGAGAAAAACCAAAATAAATAGGTTTAGATTTTTTACTTAAAAATGCAAAGGTAAGACAAAACTATTTTCTCTTTGTTTTAAAGTTTTAGGAGAACAAAATCTTGAGAAACTTATTGGGTAACACAATGATTTTTTGAGTTTTATAAACAAAACAAAAAAAAAACCGTTGCATTCAACACCTATAATACTCATCAATATATTTAAAAATTGTTACAAGTTTAATTTAATTGTCTATTTTTATTGTTGTTGGTTTAGATTTTAAGGACTACTGTGACTTGTCTAAAGGACACTGGGTTCCAGACCAAAGAGGATCTCTGTACACAAACTCGACCTGTCCTACAATACCTGACTCGAAGAACTGCTTAAAACATGGGAGACCAAACAGAGATTTCTTGTTCTGGAGATGGAAACCCGAAGGCTGTGATCTTCCGAGATTCGATCCCAAAGCTTTTCTCGATCTTGTTCGAGGCAAAAAGATGAATTTTATTGGTGATTCTGTAGCCAGAAACCACATGGAGTCTCTTCTCTGCCTCTTGTCAATGGTAAAAATATGTTTGTAGAAGTATCTTTGTGTTCATGTTTGTCAAAACTTGTGACCTAAGAAATCTCGTTCTTTACTTGTGCAGGAAGAAACTCCGAAAGATATCTACAAGGATGCAGAAGACAGAAACAGGATATGGTATTTTCCAGACCATGACTTCACTCTATCTACCTCATGGACTAAGTTCCTTGTGGCGGGATATGAGAGGAGAGATGCGAACAAGACGGAAACAGGAATTTATGATATCGACATTGATAAGATCGATGAGCAATGGTCGAAGGATCTGCCAAATACAGACATTGCCATTGTTTCAGCTGGTCATTGGTTATTCAGACAAATATACATACATAGAGGAAATGAGACAATTGGTTGCATCTTCTGTTACTTACCAAACATGACTCAGATTAGTCTGATAGAAGGGTTTAAGCTGGTTTTTTCAGCTGCTTTTAAACACATCAATGCATGTCATAACTGTAAACACAACTTAGTGACGGTTCTCAGGACGTTTTCGCCTTCCCATTTTGAGAATGGGACTTGGAACACTGGAGGAGCGTGTGGAAGGACGAACCCATTTAGAGTAAATGAAATCGACATGCAGAGTAGCGAAATGGAAATCAGGACATCTCAGATTGAACAGCTTGGAGAGATCAAACGCGACAGCTTAGAGAAGAAGAAGTTTGCGGTTTTGGATGTGACTAGGGTTATGCTAATGAGACCAGACGGGCACCCGAATGCTTACTGGGGAAATCAATGGATGAAGGGTTTCAATGACTGTACTCACTGGTGCTTGCCTGGACCAATCGATACCTGGAGCGAGTTTCTCCTGGTGCTACTTAGACAACTCAGGTAATCTTGTGGATAAGAACTTGTAAAGTAGATTAATTCTTACTTTTCCGATCGATAATGTCTTTGATTTAAACCCTCATTGCAAGCTTTAGCTATATGCGTTACAAAGAGATCAGACACATATTTACAGGACATATAAAAACTGCAGATACCTGGCATTGTTTCAAGTATTCATGATTTACTCCATATGATCATAGCCTGCAAAGAAAATTGAGCAGAGGAATAATAGTTTCCACCATTCTTTGTGTTCATGTGAAGACATGAAACGCAAAGAATCTCAAAGCAATTTATCAAAGTGGATCTAATAGAAACAAATTGACATAACCGAAAAGTTCAACAGATCATACCATAATAACCATCTTGAACAGACGTTGTCCAGAGACTAAAAATTACAGAGAACTAAGTTCTTCACCAACCATGACTACAACACACTGCTTCTACTATGGCAATGTCTATGATTAGCTAAGTTAATTATAGCAATCATAACACCATTCCGATCGAAATACATATCAAGAAAAGCCTTGACAGTGAAGAAATTTTCCTTCACATGGACAGGTTTCTTTGCTTTGTTCACAAAAAAAAATCCAGTGCTGAGAATATAAAATCTCTATGCTTATCAATACAATAGGAGAATTGGGAAAGATGAGATTGATAAATAGCAATTCTTCAACTATTTCTCAGAAATTTCGTGTTCAACAGTAAACATTGATACACTACGGAGGGAAATTACATGAACCAACAAGCTAAATCATCAAAAACAACACACAAGATCGAACATTTTCTAATGATCAAGACTCGTAAGTGTTGTTACCAAGAGCAAATGAGAAGACTTCACGAACAGGAGAAAACTCCACCAGACCAATCTCCATGCCGTATCCATTCACCGGAAGCTTCAAATCTCTCAACACCGAGAAAGCTTCAGCGATACGCGACTTGGGTACTTCAAGAGCCACAGGACAGAAAGGAACCCACGAATCGACGCGATAATCTTCAGGAATCTCAACACCTTCTTTCTTCATCGTGTCGCATAACTGAGACTGTAGCTGAAGAAGCGACAAGGACGGTGTCGGCGAGAGGAACAGTACGTTTTCATCGCTCGAGAAGCTTCCGATAGTGGATAATGAGATCGAGAGTGGTTCCTGCTTCAATACGAAGTTTCTGATGACGGATTCGAGCCTCGTTGAGTCGAAGAAGACGGTCGAGAATAAGGTTAGATGTGGACGAGACTCATTGTTGATCAGTTTCGTACTGATTTGACGGCGAGCGAAGACATTCCAAGCTTTCAAAACCTGGTTTTCAAGCGCTGGATCGAAGTAAAGCTCGATCGCGTAACCTTCTGACATTTTTGATTTCGCGTCGAAATCGAAGATCGGAGAAGAAATTGGGGACGGATCAAGATCAGAGATAGAGATCTAGGAGATTAATCAACGGATTTATAATCAAAATCTGGGGAAAATTGGAGATGATTCAAGTGAGCTTTGGAGTGATTGTGATGGTGGTGAAGAAGAGATTAATACTCAAAAGGGAAAGTGTGTAATAATCAAAGTTCAGATTTGGTGTTTATATGCTATTTAACACCTGATTAAAGAGTTTTTTTTTTAACTTTCTATCACTAATAATTGTCGAATAGTAAACTTCTGAAATTAATGAGTTTTTTTCTTTACTTAGTTGGAGTTTAGTGAGAAAATTGGGTTTACTTAGAGCCGATAATGAATCTGGTTAAGAATTTTGAGATGAAATTCTACCAACTAGGCTAAAGCTTTTGGACTAATCCTAATTAAACTCCGGATCCGAGTCAGATTACATAAAGTTTTTGGTTAAAAATAATAAAAATTATCTATTTGAATCAAAATAATTTGTTCAGAAATATCCAAATTCCATGTTTGGAACTTTGGATAATTCAAAATTTTAATTCTAACTATTTATTTTTGACATCTATTTTAGTTAACACTATTTTATAAGTTTTGAAAGTTATACAAATTTTTCCAAAAATTATTTGAAATTTCATAATATTATCTAAAATTATCCGTATAATTATCCGAATTATATGTACATTATCTACTATAAGTAAATTTAGTATTATCCACCCGATTTTTTGAATACATTTTAGATAGTAATTTCCGAAACTTTAATCATTCTGAATGCTAATTTTTACCTACAATTACCAAACTTTTTAGTTTATACCAGAAATGAATCAGATCTAATCCTAGATGATGATGATGATGATGGGTTCTTAATATACTAATTAAATTCGGTATTTAAAAGCCCAATCTCGTTATATGCAAATAATGGGCCTAACTTCAGGCCCATTTCGTTATACTCAGACACGACGGGACAACTGATCGCCGTTTCTTACATCCTAGCCATTACCTCACTCTCCGATTATAAACCCTAGCCGCGTCTAAAAAGGTTTTTTTTTCCTGGAAAATTCAATTTCAATTTCGTAGAGAGGATAAAATTCAGAGGAAAAGTTCACTTTTTTCCTTCTGGGTTTTGAAGAAAAATGAGGACTTCTCAAAAGAAAGGACGCAAGCACAAAAGACAAGATGCTTCATCATCGGAAAACGCCGGCGGCGAAGTTAAAGAAGCTTCGGTAACACAGCTCAACGAATCGGCGTTACCTCAATCCCCTGAGCCTGCTTCTGCCTCTGAAACGAACCCATCTCCGTCGGGACGCAGCCGTGGAAGAGGCAAGAAACGCCGATTGAACAACCAATCAGAATCCAATAATAACCAGAGGACTTCGTCTCCAGAGCGAAGAGCTCGTCACCATCACTCTGATCAAAACGGCGATTGCAAAAATGGGATGATTGTTTCAACAGCTACGACGGAATCGATTCCTGCTGCTCCGAGTTGGGAAACTGTGGTGAAAGTTGTGCCTTCAATGGATGCTGTGGTTAAGGTTTTCTGCGTTCACACTGAGCCTAATTTCTCGCTTCCATGGCAAAGGAAACGACAGTATAGCTCTGGTAGTAGTGGTTTCATTATCGGAGGAAGAAGAGTTTTGACAAATGCACATTCCGTTGAGCATCATACTCAAGTGAAACTCAAGAAACGTGGCTCTGACACAAAGTATTTAGCCACAGTCTTGGCTATTGGTACTGAATGTGACATTGGTAATGAATCTAGTTTCTAGTTCCTGCATATGTTTCCTGTAGTTTTAGACTGTTTTCAGTGTAGTTTGAGTGGCAATGGAACAGTTTCTCCTTGTTATTTAGTTTCAAAGGAAAATGTGAAGTAATGGAACTTATTTTTTCTTGGATTATTGCAGCTTTGTTGACAGTTACTGATGATGAGTTTTGGGAAGGAGTATCTCCTGTGGAGTTTGGAGATTTACCAGCTTTGCAAGATGCTGTAACTGTTGTTGGTTATCCAATTGGTGGTGATACAATCTCTGTTACAAGCGGTGTTGTTTCTCGGATGGAGATATTGTCTTATGTACATGGCTCCACCGAGCTTTTGGGCTTGCAGGTTCAAAGACACATTTTACAGTTTTTATTTTGTTATTCTGATTAGGAAGCTCTGTGCACTTACAATAGTGATTTTTGTTTCTGTTTTGCAGATTGATGCAGCTATAAACTCTGGGAATTCTGGTGGTCCTGCATTTAACGACAAAGGAAAATGTGTCGGCATTGCGTTTCAGTCTTTAAAACACGAAGATGCTGAGAATATTGGTTATGTTATACCCACGCCGGTGATTGTACATTTCATTCAAGATTATGAGAAGCATGATAAATACACAGGTTAGGTCTCACCGATGATTCTGTTGTTTGTGATCTACATGTGGCTATTTTCTCATTCTTGTACTGTTTTAGGTTTTCCTGTTCTTGGGATTGAGTGGCAGAAGATGGAAAATCCAGACTTGCGTAAGAAAATGGGAATGGAATCTCACCAAAAGGGAGTGCGGATAAGAAGAATCGAGCCAACCGCCCCGGAATCACAGGTTTTGAAGCCATCCGATATTATCCTTAGCTTTGACGGAGTTAATATTGCTAATGATGGAACTGGTAATCATTCTTACAGTAACTTATTAGCATTCATTCATGGAACCAATGAGTGATGAGCTTATTTCTGGTTAAGTCTAGACATCCTTGGCTATAACATTTCTGTTCTTGTTTGGTTTTTTTTTCAGTTCCATTTAGGCATGGAGAAAGAATTGGGTTTAGCTATCTTATATCTCAAAAGTATACTGGAGATTCTGCTCTTGTGAAGGTTCTACGTAACAAAGAAATACTTGAGTTTAACATAAAACTTGCAATCCACAAGAGGCTAATCCCTGCACACATAAGTGGCAAACCTCCTTCTTACTTCATCACTGCTGGATTTGTATTTACAACTGTATCTGTTCCATATCTTCGATCTGAGGTCCTTTACTCGCTCTCTCCTTGCTTTCTTGCTCTCTCACATGCATCCATCCACAGTCTGTATAACCAATTCCCAATAATATCTTTTGCAGTATGGAAAAGAATATGAATTTGATGCACCTGTCAAGCTATTGGAGAAGCATCTTCATGCAATGGCTCAATCCGTGGACGAGCAGCTTGTTGTAGTTTCACAGGTTGGTTTCTTATGTCCTCTCCTTACGCAGTTACTAATATTTTCGTTTGAAGCTCAAAACCTCAACATCCGTGTATCACTTGCAGGTTCTTGTTTCTGACATTAACATTGGTTATGAGGAGATTGTCAATACACAGGTTTGTAAAATTGCATTACCATCTGTTACTTTGTTGATGCATCCATCACTCTAAATGGTTTTATCTGTGTAGGTTCTCGCTTTCAATGGCAAACCTGTGAAAAACTTGAAAGGTTTGGCTGAGATGGTGGAGAATTGTGATGATGAATATATGGAGTTTAATCTTGATTATGATCAGGTATGATTCTCTGATGATCTCACTAACTTTATACATAACTTATGACAAACCTTTAGCTAAAACTCTCTGGGGATTACACAGATTGTTGTTCTGCACACTAAGACAGCAAAGGAGACGACTTTAGATATTCTTACCACACACTGCATACCTTCTGCAATGTCTGATGATCTCAAGACTTAAAGAAAGAAACTGAAACAGTCGCAGCCATAAACAGACATGTAAGGAGAGAGAGAGAGAGCTCCATGGAAGGATACATAAGCAAATACAGAGTCATGGAAGACAAAGAGCTTTTAAAGCTCAAACCATATCTTTTTTTTATCTTCTCTGATTCTTATTATGTCACACTTCTGTACTCAGGAAAATATGCACGACGAAACACAAAGCATAGAAGAAAAAATTACTCTCTAAAAAGCATTATGTGTCTCTCTGATTTCTATTCTATAACTTCTAGTTCTTTTAAAATGCATACTCGTTCGGTTTTTTTTTTCTTGTATTTTTGTGTGTTTTGTACCTTTGCTAGAAATAGAATGCTCAAAGTTTAAACAACAAAAACTTGTAACCGCCCAAAAAAAAAAAAACTTGTAAAATTGAAAACTTTTGGCGAAAGATATATAATTTGATACCTAAGTTAAATTCCGAGTCTAAATCCAGATTAATCCGCATCTAGAAAGTAAGTTCTTACCCGTTTAAAACGTTTACAATAACAAAGGAAAAGAAAAGCTACAAGGATTTAAGCTAAAAGGGCATTAATTAAGAAAAAGCAGTCTCAACAAAATCATATAAAGTAAGATAACACGACTTGAAATTAGTCTCGACCTTAATAAACTTACGATTATCGAAGTTATAAGTGAAAATCCTCAAAGCTTCATGTCCCAAATCCTTTCACTTTCTATTCTTTTGGATTCGTATACGTCCAAAGTAAAGCGACGTCGTTTCTTGTTTTAGTGAATGAAGTAAATAAAAACAATAATGCATGTTGTTGAAAAAAAAATCTAAAAACAAAATAAGAAGGAAAACAATAATGTCTCCTAATCTTATTTTAATGAACGAAGTTAACCAAAACAAAACCAAGATTCTATGACATATAGTTAGTGGATTGTGTGTGTCACCACCTAAATTTAAATTTGCATAATGCATGTTTGACAAAAAAAAAGTCAAATCTAAATTCTAAAAGATAGTATAATATTCATCGATGTTAATAGATTTTTTTTTCTTAGTTTAAATGATTCTTTGGCGAAAGAACTTGAATCAATTTTTACTAGGTGAAACACATTTACCCAGTGCAAACAAAAGTCTTGAATCTAAATCTTAAAAAATGGTATAATATTTATCGATATTTTAGAAATTTGTTTCTTAGTATAAATGATTCTTTGACGAAAGACCTTGAATCAGTTTTTACTAGGTGAAACACATTTACACACTACAAAATTCACATAACCACTATAGTTCCATGATTAGTCTAAATTTAGGTATCAAAAGACTGCTTTTCAATAATTAAGAAATGTAGAACACAAAAAAAAAAAAAAAAATGAAGCAAACATGGAAACAAAGTTCAAAGCCTATGTCTTTAAAGGCACTAAATAAGAGGAATCAAAGTCTCGACATAGTCATGTAAATCAAAAGAACACGACCTGAAATTAGTCCCGACCTTAATAAACTTACGATTCTCGAAGTTATAACTGCAAATCTTCATAGCTTCGTGTCCCAAATACTTCACTTTCCATTCCTCTGTATTCTTATACGTCCCAAGTAAAGCGACGTCGTTTCTCTGAGACCCTATAAAGCCATCAAAACACTCCTTAATTATACACAACTTGCTCCAACCTTTGTCATTACTTGCGGTCCAAACAACTATCTTAGGCGTGTATTGGAACTCGTACATTTCCACAAACCCTAGAGATCCTCGTACTGATACTAAACCTCGAATTAACCCTTTAATCTCTTTAGGAAAAGACTTGTACTCGAATTCCTCGGACAATAGATCAAAACTAAGGATAGTTTCGGATTCTGCTGCGTTTTCAGGGTCATTATTCACTTGCCAGAAGATTTTATTGCCCGCAAGAGTCCCTCTTATGTCCAAGCAATGACGGATTTCCGGAAATTGATCGATACTCCATCGCGAAGATGACTTCACCGTGAAGATTTCGCCTCGAGACCAATCTTTTGGAGCCATTATGGTTTCAGACAATGCCGAGAATATCACAATCTTGTAATCATCTATTGAATGATCATAACCGAAACCTATCAAATCATGAGATGTTATTGGCTTAGTAGATTTTGATGATACCTTTCTTACTTGTCTCAGCAACGGATTCCAAAGCGCTAAAGTTCTGTCTTGGAGCCGGAGACAGAAGAGTCCATCGCAATGTCCGATCACATCTAATTCGAGCAAACGCTTGTCTCCGCAAGTTAGATCAGCCTCTTCGAGAGTCATTTTGGGTTTACCGTTGTTTTCTTGTTCGTAAAAAATGCTACGAGGAAAAGAATCTCCATTGTTTTGCAATGCGAGAAGCTTTCTTGGGGAGTAAGTCATTTGCTTTTTGATGAAGTTCTTGTCTCCAAGCAGCAATCTCCATCTTTTGCAGACACATCTAAACCGGACCAGGTCCTTAACCGGAACCATCGCAAGAATTTCAGTGACCAAATCATAGGGGAGCTCGGTCGTCTTCTTCCGACCAGCCATTGATTTACTATGAGAGGAAACCCTAGAGAGAGACTTATGGGACTTATTATAATGCCATCATAATCAATTTCAAATCAATTTCGAATCATAGATACTTTGAACTTTTGGGACACAAACGGAAATTAAGATTTAAGAAATCTGACATTAGCGTGATTCAAACGGTATATATATGATAACAAATTTATTGCTTAAATTGTTTGACCCATATAAATTTTATAGAGGATGCATGCAGTTATTTTTGGAAAGTTGATTCTTATAGCCAAAAATAAACTTTTGAAGATTCGAAATTTATTGCTTAGTGATGATTTGACTTTATAGAAAAAGAGTCTGTTTTTGTTTCAATACAAAAAGGCTTGCTAAGAGTCTCACGTTGTCGGTTGTAGACAAACCAACCGAAATCGAATTTATATATGAGAGACATAAAATTAAAATTATCACATAAAATGATCGAAAAAGAGAGATAGTTGAAGAATGCTTTGTCATGAAAGAATCTCTATTTGTATGAAGAATCAAATAGTTTATGAAGAATCAAATAGTTATTAACTCATATGAGTTTACTATAAAATATGATGTTACTAAAATGATGTTTTGGTATTTTGGTAGAACAGTAGTGTTCATATATATATTGTTTTAAGAACATTGTAAAATGGATGACACAAATCATCTATCTTTCTAAAAATATCACTTATTAAAAAATAACGTGAATATTAGCTTTTAGTTACCCAAGAGAGGAACTTTTTGTGAAGGAGATGACTCTATGGTTAATGAGTCCACTTTAGCTTCCTTGGCTTTACCCCACAACACCATGTAGAATCCTATTGATATCAATATTCCTCCTATCAAACTGTGTATTCAAAACATAAAACAGGAGAATTGTGAGATGATATTTAGATAATGAAATTAAAATCATAATCAAAGACAAAGAGAAGCAAACAAAAGTAATGGTATTACATTCCAAGGTAGAGCGATTCGCCGAGGAAAATGGTAGTTGATGCGGCTGCGATCAATATAGATAATGGCTTGAACATCGACAAATACACAGGTCCCTTGTGACTCACAGCCCATGTATGTATAACATAAAATCCCGAATTCAAAACCCCCTATGAAGAAAACGTATGTTCCATATATATCATAAAGACCCAAGAAAGCGGGTAAAAAAAAACATATTATAAACCAAAGATTATTGCATATTCTTATATATATATATATACCGTTGCGACAATGCTGATCAAGGTTATGTCAAATCTTATGATCCATGCCTTTGGATTGTCCTTCTCAGCTAAAAGACTAACGAATGCGCACACAACGGCAATGCAAACATTGTGCACGAGCGTCACAACAACCGCAGATGGATAGCGACTCATTGTGTGAGCCTATCAATACCCGAGTTTCGAGTTATCATATATTTATATTATTTTGTACGTAGATTGTATTTTGTTTATTTAAGATGTAACTTATGTACCATAACAAGGTAAGAGACAGAGATAAGGATGTATTGGAGAGCAAGAAGGCCACCACCAATGACCCAATCGGAGTGTGAAGACATTAGCATTGGACCGTGATAGAGAGTGACCACAAGTGCACCTATTATAGACATTATTGTCCCCAACACTTTGGCTACACTACTATCTTTCCTTAGAGATATTTTCTCCATTCTACACCAAAAATTGCAAGTTAGTAAATATAAAACTGATTTTTTTGGATATGACAAATAATAAAATTGGTAAAACGGGCTTAGGTCTCTCGTAGCAAACAAGGTGGATTAGACCGCATTATTCTTTTAGCTATAAAATCTCTTTGTAATGGATTTTTTTTCTAATTGTTCTACTGTGGATTAATTTGTCCCTTCACTTACCACCATTCGAAATTTAAGAGTCAACTCTCAAATCTTATCATAAAATAATATGTATAAACAAATAGGAGTGTTTAAAAGTTTAACACAAACTATTTTTTTCATTTTTCATTTTTTTTGTTGTTTGTTAATGGGAACGTTTGCAAATAACTCTTGTTAATGTAATAGGAGGATTTAAAACATTTATTTTCCACACGTTTTTAGTCATGCTTTCCAGTTTCCACACGTTGTCTTTTTTTTTTTTTTCTAATATATTTAAAAACTCGTACATATTTTTCAAAACAAAACAAATCACGTGGACCCAGCGCGAGTCTTGTGATGCGAAGGGATCCTCTAATGAAATCATGATTGGGGATTTTTTTAGGTCAATTTTTAAAAATATCATATTTCTAGGTTTGTATTCCAAAAATACCATAACAAGTTTATTTTTTCAAAAATACTATACTTAGTTTTAATTTCCAAAAATATCACAAAACTTAAATTTAACCTTAAACTCTCAAAACTAAACCCTAAATCTTCAAAACTAAACCCTAACTCCTCAAAACTATATCCTAAACCTAAATTAGTGAACTCAAACAAAAAAAATTAAATTCTAAATTCTTAAAAATTAGTTTTAGTTTTGTGGTATTTTTGGAAACAATAAACTAATGGTGGTATTTATGGAAAAATAAAGTTGGTGTGGTATTTTTGGAACACAAATTTAAAAGTGTGGTATTTTATGAAATTACTCATTTTATTATTTGGACATATTTGTAACCCTTGTCTCAAATTGGACATATCTGAATCTAAACTATAGATATCTATTTTATTTTCTTCCCATCAATATAAATTTATTTTTTCCTTTTTTTTCTAAGAATGTAAATAAAAATATTTTGATTAAAATTTTTCCTTTTTTTCAACGACCACATTGAGAACTTTCAAGTTTACGGTTGGATCCCTTAAAGCATACGCAAATTTTATAAAGTAAAAGCAAATAAAAATGAAAAAAGCAAAATGATTTCAATAAGGATAATTCTCAAAAATACCATATTTTTAAGTTTTGTTTCCAAAAATACCAAAGTAAAATATTTTTTTTAAAAATACCACAATTAGTTTTAGTTTCCAAAAATACCACAAAACTAAAAATTAACTTTAAACCATTAAAACTAAATCCTAAACTCCCAAAACTAAACCCTACCCCCTCAAAACTAAACCCTAAACATAAATTAGTGAACCCAAATAAAAAAAAATTAAATTCTAAACTTTTAAAATTTGGTTTTAATTTTGTGGTATTTTTAGAAACAAAAGTATAGTTGTAGTATTTTTGGAAAAAAAAAATTGTTTTAGTATTTTTGAAAAAAATTTTAAAAATGTGGTATTTTAAGGAATTAATCTTTTATTCATTCAACAAACTAATCAACTATTTGGGGAAAGAAAATACATTACCGGAAAGCAACGGCGAGGATGAAGGTAAAAGCAGGATTGACATTGCTCATGGCCGATGACAAAGTCGGCGAGCTATATTTTATCCCATTGTAACCTGCGATTTGGAACGCACTTCTGTTTTTTTTGTTTAACAAAACAAACACACAAAAAAGGTAAGAAATATCCTCTATACATTAAAAGAGAAAGTTGGAGAGAAAATCTGAAAATAATCATGTACAAATCAAAAGAGTTGAATGACTTAAAGAGCAAATTTTTTTTTTTTTTTTTTTTAAATAAAATTAACATTTAGTTAGTATATTATTTGCTTTTATGTTATGTTGTCGTTGTTTAAATTATAGTCTCACAAATCACGAGTTAAATATCTATAGTATTCTAAGAATTATTGAAAAAAACAGAAAATGTAGTGGATCTGTTATATGCAATTCAAGAAACCGATCAAGAAGTGGTTTTGAAACATTGGGAGATGTATGGATTCAAATAAAAGAACTTACGCAATTAGACCAAGAAGCCCCATTTGGCAGAGAATTGAAGAAGTCAATGGAGGGAGAGATCTTGATCTGTAGAGATGAAGCTATATAAGAGAAACTACTTATCAAAATCTGGAAACAGAGTAGTGAGAATGAATAAAACCTGAAGGAGAAGAAGGTAAGAGGAAGAAGAAGAAGAGATCCAATGGTGTAAGAGTAGACGAGAACCACAAATGGACTAAGTCCTTTGGAAGTCACTGATTTCACCAGAGTGTTTACTCCGACGTTAGAAAACTCCGTTAACACCATCGCCGTCAAGATCCAGCCGTCTCTGGTACATAATCTTCCCGGAGCCATTTTCAGTTCTTGGCTTTTGCTCTTTTTCTCTCTCTCTCTCTCTCTCTCTCTCTCTCTCTCTCTCTCTCTCTCTGGATTTAAGAAATTTTTAAAGCTTATTTACTAAATAGTCAAATTTGGCTTGAAATATGCAAAAACAGAGGTGAAAAAACCGTAATTGAGGGATTTTATTTTCTTTCGTGTGATTTTAACTAATAGTTTGAATCATGTATAAACTGTATATTTTTAATGTTATAAATAACGTATCATCGAAAAATAGCGTGAAATTTGAAAGAAAAAGTCAATCATTTTAACAATTTTGGGTATATTAAAATCATTTAATGGTATTATATTTTTTTTTTTTTATTACTTTAAAAAAATTGGGGTCGTGATGGGAAGAGACCGGTGAAACATGTCCATCACATTAATGATTAGTGTCTTCTTCTAATTTTGAATTTGTTGGAAAATATTGTTGATGGGACTAAAGTCTAAACTGTAAACCCCCCATAACATGGGATCACAGATACGACATGGTTTGTTTAATGTTGTTTTGAAAAACTAATAATCAGACGAAAACAAAAACGATTAAAATATTGTAGATTCTACATAATTACATATAAATTGAAGAAACTAAAGTGCTAAAGAGGTTAGTGGTTTTATTTTGACCACGATTTGTTTTGTTGGTCTAGATAAGAGATAAAATATGTTTATATTTAAAATTATCTCATCATTTTACTTGGCCAAACCATAAATGCTTTAAGTGGTAAAAATATCAGGATTTCTATAGATCTCTAAGAAATTAATTTGGATTTCGTCCTATAATGATCTCGGTTATACAAAAGAATTGCATATAAATAGGAAAAATCAAGACCAAAGGATTGAGATTTATCAAAGAAAAAGCATTAAGTGCATGTTTATTGGCTACACTCTTCTAAACACAGGTAAAAACGCTAACACCTTAAGTGGATATATGTCTTACGAGATGTCAAGTTCGATAAAGAAAAAATAGATTTTAGTGAGAAGAAGTAGGAGAGGTTTTACAAGAGGATCTGTGATCATGTGGTCCGCTTTCAAAAGGGATGTTCTTGTACTTTTGATCGCGTAGAGGATCTCGCGTCCCGTGACGAAAACCATGAGACCAATTATAACGATCCAATAGCAAAGCATAATTGGCAAGGATTCAGGAATGTCAAATACCGAGAAGAATGTCATGAGAAACACAATGCATATAGCCTTTGTCATGGAGTACCTGCATGAGATCATAATGCAAGTAAGTAGTAACCTTGAGGAGCCAAAACAAAAGGGTATTGAGACAAGAAAGCTTACCACTTACAAATACTAAAACTCACAAAGAATGTAACGTTCATGGAGACTACGTAACATTCATCACTGAATATTAATGTAGACAATGACATATATAGAAAAAAAAAAAGCAATTTGAAAACGTGAAAGAGAAACCAAATGTTAATTACAGAATTTTCAAACTCATGAAAGAACTTTGATCACTTGGCAATTAACAAATACGAAAAATATCAACAAGGAATATGTATGGAGGCACATGAGACTTTGCATTTAAGATAAAGATAATTTGACATATGGAATATATATTACCAGAATTCAAACTCAGATTCATCAGATTCGGGCGTGAACCTGATTGAAAGACTCCAGACGTAGATCAGAAGACTACATGAGATAACGTTGTATCCCTGAATATTGTAAAGCCTCAAACAATAGATAAGCGTGAGGACAAGAGTTCCAAGCCACCTACAAGTTGCATGAAGTGTAGTCTTGTCTAGATAACGTTGGGGAATCCTCCATGCCTCATGTGCTAGCTCTTCAAAGGGCGTGGCGACAGCAACTGATGAATCACTATCCATGTAATGTGCTAGCTCTTCAAAGGGCGTGGAGGCAACTGAATCACTATCCATGTAACTTCCTCTGGATAAACAAAACATAATTGGGGTGGTCAAAATTCAAACTAGGTAATTACGTAATCACATAATTTGGATGACTTATACGACTCTCGATTGCAGAAACAAAGATCTGCTCGCAATCGTGTCTCTAAACGCAAAACTCAGAGAAGAGAAGACAAGGAAAACTACATACCTATGAAACACAATATGTAGATGTTAGTTATGCACAAAAATCTAGAAATTTCCACTGACTCTCTCTTAGCTAAACGATCTCAATGAATCAAAAACCCTAGTTAAGATATTAAATAGGAGGTTAACTTCAAAAAGTAATATCATTAAGCGAGAGATAATTATTTAGTTTATCTTTTAAATTTTCAATATAAAATTATCAAGTATATTTTCAACTTCTTTATAAAAAAAAAGAGAGTATATTTGAACCTATTTTCAACTTAATTTTTTGAGATTTTTCAGGGAGAACTTAGTAGTAATCCTTGTAATTTAAAAAAAAAAATTTCTATTCCAATGAGAATACTAGATAATGGATTCTATTGAAAAAGAATATTATGTAATTTCTTAGATGAAAAGCCATAATCTATACTATTAATTGAGAAGCACTTTTAAGAAAATAACTTTAAAAGTGTTGAATATTATTATAAATGTCATTACAAAAAAAACTCATTCAAAAAACAATTAATGTATATCAAGTCATTAAAGATAAAAACGTCAATCACAATTCTAACCAATTTTAATCACAAAAATATTTGAGAGGGAGAGTCCTAAGTCCAAAAGAGAACAAAATTTGATGAAAATAATATATTTAATTTGTTATATCAGTGATTAGAAGAAGTACCCTTAAATTACAAAACTTATAACACGTGACGTAAATATAAACATAGAGATATACAAGATAAATAGGGACCATCTTCTAATGGGTCCATAACTAATTAACTATGAATAAATTATAAATACTAAAATGATTTCACTTGTATCCACTTTATCTTCATGATAAGGTTTCATCTTCTCTGTTTTGTGTAGGCAACAAAAGTGACTGCTCAGAATCACTTACTCTTTTGGTTGCATCCTCTTTTGCTTTTCCCCAAATCACAGTGTAAAACCCAAAGCTCAATATCACTGATCCAATCACACTGCAAAATTATATGTACTAATCATTTAATCTTCCAAGGTGAGTTAAGCATTATGCATTTCAAGATGACTTTGTTTTTTTCAAGAAAGAGACAACTATAGTTGAAAGTAGGAAGATGAAAGATATGGTAACCTCCCAAGGTGAAGTGAATCGCCGAGGAATATAGCAGCCATGGCGACTGCGATTGCAATAGACAACGGCTTGAACAAGGATACATAGACCGGACCCTTCAAATGCAGACCCCAAGTGTGGATAACTGAGCCCAATGATGTATCAAAGAACCCCTGAAACAGAGTGTTAGTTTCTAAACTTAAGCTAAGATAAGATTAAGAGTCAGTACTTGAAGAGAGTTTTCTCACCGAGTATATGACAGAAACGAGTGAGATTCCCGGTTTAAGCTTCCAAGAATCCAAGTCTTTCTCTGCAAATAGACATACTAGCCCTGAGATTAGCAGTGCACATAAGTTGTAGAAGAAGACTACACTTATTTCTTCAGGGTATATCTCCATGATCTGAGTCTGAAATGATGTACACTTGCTTAATTTAGCTCAAAGTTTATGCGTTACACCAACAAACGTTACAAATCTCTTTGATGAATCTGAACTACCTGAAGAATATACCAGACTGAAAGAAGCACAAACTGTAAAGCGAGCAAAAGGCCTCCAATTATCCAACTCGACTCGAATGAAGTAAAAGATGAAGCAACAAGAAGTCTTGGGCCTTTATAAAGAACTATAACCAGAGCACCAGATATAGATACTATCGTGCCAATGATTTTAGCCTGAGTTGCAGAGCTTCTTAACACTACTTGTTCCATCCTTCACGAGCCACACGAGGAAGCAAAAGGTTGATAAGATTGATTATAGCAAAATGATGATCCAAATAGCAGAGGAAGCAAAAGTAGAACCTGAAGAAGACGGCAAGCGTGAAGGTGAAAGCTGGTGTGAGGTTGCTAATAGCAGAGGAAAGAGTTGGAGAACTATATTCTATTCCTTTACAACCAGCTATCCGCGACGTGAGCCTGTTTTCTCCAAGTTAGCAAACTCGAAAAGAAAAAACCGGAAAAAATACTCATAAATCAAGAAACCGGAGTATATATTATTACCCGAGAAGCGTAAGTAAGAAAATCTTGAAGAAGAGAGGAGACTTGGCTGAAGGTAATCTTCTTGACCTGAAAATGTAAAAATAAGTTCATAGTTCTTGAAAAGATTATACTGAAACAAAAGAGTTAGTTGAGAAGATCGATTAAGTACCTTCCAAAGATGAGGGAAAGTGTAAGAAGGACTAGTGTAGCAACAACATAAGAGTAGAAGACAAAGACATAAAAGCTCAATCCTCTTAAGGTCGCAGCTTTAAACAGTGTGCTCGATCCAACCGTTGTACACTCCACTGTGATCATTGCAGCAAGCGGCACAACATCCCGGCTAAAGTAACTCCAAGCCACTGTTTCTCTCATGATATCAAGATTTGATATAAAGATTCTCAGAAAGTCTCTGAAGTTAGGAACTTAGTAAGGATTCATGATTCTTGGTGGTTAACTCCACTACGTTTGCTAGATTATTTTAATTTAGAACCAAGACATTTTCAGTGAAGACAAATATGGAAAGTAATCAAATATCTCAACTTGACCAAATATTTTATCACCACAAGGATCATATCCGAATATACTAGGGACCCACGACAATGATCTTTGCCCATTATAGCTTTAATATCTTCAATTTAATCATTCAACTGAAGAAATTTCCAACTTCCATTTGAATATTCTTTTCCAATGATAAAGACCTATACCAAATTGCATCACCATCAATGATCACAAGGATCCATCTTCAGAAGCTAACGAAAGGACATATCTTTGATTCTTTCTCCAACACCTAAATGATTTACTGTTTATTGTAGGGTCTAAGGACAGAGTAGTTGAGGAGATCTAGTACCTTCCAAACATGAAGTAAATTGTAGTAACGACATAAGAGTAAAAGACAAAGGCAGATATTATTAATGGCTGCTTATGGCTCCGAAATTATAATGAATGATATAAAAGGATTCCACTTGCATCAGTCACATCTTAATGATGAGGCTACTCCATTTTCTATGGTGTGTGTAACTAACAAAGGTGACTGCTCAGAACCAGCTACAGTTTTGGTTGCATCCTCTCTTGCTTTGCCCCAAATCACAGTGTAGAATCCTAAGCTCAAAATCACTGATCCAATGACACTGCACACAGCACATATATGACGAAACCGAAACCATATAACTCTCTTAAATGTGATTCCATGGATAGAGAAGTGAAACTAAAGCTGAGTGTTATGTTTGTTTCTCAGTAAAGAGACAATATAGATAAATCTTCTGTGTATTATTTATGAAGGAAGATTGTGAAAGATATAATACCTCCCAAGGTGAAGTGCATCGCCGAGGAATATAGCACCCATGATGACCGCAATAACAATAGACAATGGCTTGAACAAGGATATGTAGACTGGACCCTTGAGATGCAGACCCCATGTGTGTATTACTGTGCCCAATGATGAAACTAAGCCTCCCTGAAACAGAACTTTTCTTTCTGAGCTTAAAGTATAGTCACTCGTTGAAGCAACATACAACAAGGTTTGATTCTCACCGTGTACATGACTGAAGCGAGGGAGATACCCGGTTTAAGTAGAAACGAAGACAAGTCATTTTCTGCAAGTAGACATACTGGTGCAGAGATTAGTGTTGCGCATAAGCTGTACAAGAAGACCACGGTTATTTCTTCAGGGTATACCTCCATGACCCGAGTCTGAAATCATATAGAGGTGATGAACTTAGCAAGAGTTTTATGTGTCACAGACATTTCAAAAGTCTGTTTCATACCTGAATAATATACCACACTGAAATAAGCAAATACTGTGAAACGAGCAAAACGCCTCCGAGTATCCAACTTGAATCAGAGGAAGGCAAATGCTGGTAAAGTGAAACGGTAGATGATGCAGCAGCTAGAACTTTTGGGCCTTTATATAGCACAACAACCAGAGCACCGGTTATAGATACTATCGTGCCAATGATTTTAGCCTGAGTTGCAGAGCTTCTTACCACTACTTGTTCCATCCTTTACGAGTCACACAAGGAAGCAGAACCAGTAAATGATCAGATGATAGTAACAAACACACCTCAAATCCACCCAAGTCTCTCTCAGGATGCAAGATTTGTTTATTCAACCACAAGGTTGTGCACTTGTACTAGTAGATGTGACCTTTTACATGTGTTTTGGTTTTGATTGGTATCGAACTGTTACCATGTCTAAACTACTTACTCGTTGACCAAAAGAAGTAAAGACGATGATGTTAATAAAAGCAAAAGGCTTGAGATTCTGTACAGTTAATAAGTATCATCCCATTGTTAACTTAACTGTCTATATTCCTTCCCTAAAGACAGAAAGGGAAGGAGGTGGAACCTGAAGATAACGGCGAGGGTGAAGGTGAAAGCTGGCGTGAGGTTGCTGATAGCAGAGGCAATAGTTGGAGTACTATATTCTACTCCTTTACAGCCAGCTATCACCGACATGAACCCGACAAGCGCAAGCAAGAAAATCTTGAAGAAGACGGGAGATTTAGCTGAAGGTAATCTTCTTGACCTGCACATGTAAAACATATGCTCACATTCTTGAAAAAAAGTATATATACTGGTAAGAGTAGTTGAAGGAGGTCTAGTACCTTCCGAAGATGAGTGAAAGTGGAAGAAGAACAAGCGTGGCAACAACATAAGTGTAGAAGACAAAGACATAGAAGCTTAATCCTCTCAAGGTCGCAGCTTTGAACAGTGTGGTGGATCCAACCGTGACACACTCCACTAAGATCATTGCAGCAAATGGCACAACATCTCTGTTAAAGTAGCTCCACGCCACTGTCTCTTCTCTCATGATTCTCAGAAATTGTCTGAAGTTAAAGTGGTAGTGAGTTTAGAAGCAAACCATGGTCTATGTGACGACAATATGGAAAAATATCCCAACGTGACTAAATACACTTTCTGCTTCACCACCACAAGCATCATATCCCAATACTGTAATCAAGGGACCACATTTCCTACTATAGCTACAAATTACAATACCTTGAGAGCAAAATCATTCATTAGAACATGCTTCTCCAATGCTCAAAACTCAGATCAACGATCACAAGAACCCCACCAGCGATCACAAGGATCCTCGTTGCAGCTCAAAGATGGTTCGAAAATCTTAATAAGGGATATTTGATCGATTTATTGGATTTCCTCAACAGAGATTAACCTTAAAATCTGCAATCTCCATCAATGGTAGTAACTAACCCAAGATTAGCCCTAACGCTTCAGTAACATCGATTAGTTAAATCCGAATCCAACAGCAATGTCATCATCTAACAAACCCTAAATCATCACTGACCTTCGATTCCTCTGAAATCGCCCAAATGTCCAACCGTACACGACGGAGAAACGGAGCCAGAACCTCACGGGGGACTAAATTTTAATTCTTTCTCCGTCAGATAAATGTGTACTGTGAAAAATGTGTGTCTTGAGATTTCCACTATTCACTCATTTGAATTTTCATCATTATAAACTTGAAAGTGAATATAAATAATTTTCAAATTCAGGGTTAATCATTTGTGATGGTGTAGATTTTTGCCAGAAATAATGAATCTAAAGATTGATGATATGTTATTTTGTAGAGATGATTCAACTACATATTATCTGTGGAGGCATATGCTTGTATATATTTTAGAGTATTCACCAATCATCATATAATGTAGATTCTTGAGTTTTGGGTTCCTCATCTCTGTTTTTTTGGCTGCGTATCAATGGCCAAGTATAGAGATCTTTTGCTCCGATCAAAAATCGCAGCTTTCGATAACTCTGCACTTCTCAACACGTAAGACTTGAGCTTTGGTGGCTCGTGTCTTGATTCTTGAACATTGAGGATTTTGGACCTTTACAAAGAATGACAACCAGAGAATCAGATTATAGATACTATTGTGCCAATGATTCTTAGCCTGAGTTGCAGAGCTTCTTAAATCTTAACATTACTTGTTCTATCCTTTATGAGTCACCCGAGGAATCAAAAACAGTTGGATACTAAGATAAGATTGATAGGGACCATCTTCATCTCCTAATGGCTCCATGTTTATAAATGAAAAAGAATGAGGATTTCACTTGCATCATTGACATCTTAATGATGAGGCTTCATCTTCTATGGTGTGTGTAACCAACAAAGGTGATTGCTCAGAACCAGCTACAGTTTTGGTTGCATCCTCTCTTGCTTTGCCCCAGATCACAGTGTAGAATCCTAAGCTCAAAATCACTGATCCAATGACACTGCCATATATGGCGAATTCTGTATCGGTTATTACTGTCTCGAAAGGCATATTATAATATATATATACAAAGTACATGAAGGAACTATATAAAGAGGCTAAGTGTGACTTGAACTCTCAGATGTGATTCCATGGATAGATACATGAAACTAAAGATACTTAAGTGTTATGTCTGTTTCTCAATGAAGAGACAATGCAGATAAAATCTTCTGAGTATGCTAAAAGAAGGTGAAAGATAACGGTACCTCCCTAAGTGAAGTGCATCTCCGAGGAATATAGCACCCATGATGACTGCAATAACAATAGACAGTGGCTTGAACAAGGATATGTAGACTGGACCCTTCAGATGCAGACCCCATGTGTGTATAACTGAGCCCAGCGATGAAACTAAGCCTCCCTGAAACAGAGCTTTTCTTTCTGAGCTTAAAATAATTTGAAGTATCCGAAGCAACGTATAAGGTATGAATCTCACTGAGTAGATGACTGCAGCGAGGGAGACACTCGGTTTAAGCAGAAAAGAAGACAAGTCTTGTTCAGCAAAGAAACATACTGGTGCTGAGATTAGTGTTGCGCATAAGCTGTACAGGAAGACTATGGTTATTTCTTCAGGGTATAACTCCATGACTCGAGTCTGAAATCATATAGAGCTGCCAAAATTTAGCAAGAGTTTTTATCTGTCTTTGACAAATCCAAAGTCTTTTTCATACCTGAAGAATATACCAGACTGAAACAAGCAAATACTGTGAAACGAGCAAAACGCCACCGATCATCCAACTTGAATCAATCACAGTCAAATGCTCGTAAAGCGAAATGGTAGATGATAAAGATGCAGCAGCTAGAACTTTTGGGCCTTTATATAGCACAACAACTAGAGCACCAGATATAGATACTATTGTGCCAATGATTTTAGCCTGAGTTGCAGAGCTCCTTAACACTACTTGTTCCATCCTTTACGAGTCACACAAGGAAGCAGAACCAGTAAAGAGTTAAATGATAAGATGATAGTAACAAACGCACCTCAAATCCACCCAAGCCTCTCTCAGAAAACAAATGAGGGTGCAAGATTTGTTTATTCAACCACAAGGTTGTGCTTGTGCTAGTGGCTGTGACCGTTTCCGTGTGTTTGATTGGAACCGAACTGTTACCATGTCTAAAGTACTACTCAGTGACCAAAAGAAGGATAGACTGTGATATTAACAATGTATCTTGGTCATTCCACAAGATCAAAAGGCTTGAGACTTTACCCCATGGTTAAGTTAACTGTCTATATTACTTTCCCAAAAACAGAAACGAAAGAGAAGGAGGTGGAACCTGAAGACAACGGCGAGAGTGAAGGTGAAAGCTGGCGTGAGGTTGCTGATAGCAGAGGCTAGAGTAGGAGAACTATACTCTATACCTTTACAACCAATTATCTGAGACATGAACCTGTTCCCTTCAATTAAAAAACCAGAAAAGAAAAACCATAAATCTGGAAGCAGGAGCATATGTTTACCCGACAAGCGCAAGTAAGAAAATCTTGAAGAAGACAGGAGATTTGGCTGCAGGTAATCTTCTTGACCTGCACATGTAAACTATGTTCATATTCTTTAAAAAGTGTTATACCGCACAAGAGAAATGGAAGAGATCAGTACCTTCCAAAGATGAGGGAAAGTGGAAGAAGAACAAGCGTAGCAACAACATAAGTGTAGAAGACAAAGACATAGAAGCTCAATCCTCTCAATGTCGCAGCCTTGAACAGTGTGTTAGATCCAACCGTGACACACTCCACAGCCACCATTGCAGTGAACGGCACAACATCTCTGCAAAGGTATCTCCATGCCACTGTCTCTTCTCCTGTTCCTCTTGTCATAGATCTGATGTTCAGACTCTCAAAAAAATTCTCAGAAGTCAAAGTGAGTTCATAAGCAAAGCAATCATAGTGGCTAACCCCACCACGTTTGCTAAATGGTAGATACTTGACCAATATTTTATTTAGATAAATATTTCTAACTTGACCAATACTTTACACCATTGCCACCTTACAACTAAAATATTATTAGATCCAGATAATCAGAGATATATAAATCTACCATGATAGTAACAAAACAGACCTCATATCCAACCAACTTTTCTCAGAAAATAATGAGGGCACAACATTTATAGCTCAATCCTCTTAAGGTCGCAGCCGTGAACAGTGTGTTAAATCTGACCGTGGCACACTCCACTGCGACCATTGCAGCAAATGGCTCAACATCCCTGCAAAACTATCATCCCATGCCACTGTCTCTTCTGCTGCTTGTCTTGACATATATCTGATGTCTAGACTGAGAAATTCTAAAATGATCTCAGAAACAGGCATAGTGAAGTAATATGGCAAAATCAGTTTGCCAATTTCTCGATAAAAAAATCATTCTTATTTAACCCTTGATATAGTACAAGAAAAAGCAAAACGGAAAAACATAGATAGACATAAACATTATTGGCGACCATCTCTTTATGGCTCCAATATTTATAAATGAATAATATCAAAGGATTCCACTTGCATCAGTCACATCTTAATGATAAAGCTTCTTCATCTTCTATGGTGTGTGTAACCAACAGAGGTGATTGCTCAGAACCAGCCAAATTTTTTGTTGCATCCTCTCTTGCTTTGCCCCAAATCACAGTGTAGAATCCTAAGCTCAATATCACTGATCCAATGACACTGCCCACAACACATGCGAAAACTATATCTGTTATTACGGTCTCGAAATACATATTATGATATATACAGAGGCATATAGTACCTCCCACGGTAAAGTGCATCTCCAAGGAATATAGCACCCATAGCGACTGCAATGACAATAGACAATGGCTTGAACAAGGATATATAGACTGGACCCTTCAGATGCAGACCCCATGAGTGTATAACTAAGCCAAATGATGAAAGTAAGCCTCCCTGAAACAGAGTGTTAATTTCTGAGCTTAAAATATAGTCACTGCTTGAAGCAACATATAAGGCTTGATTCTCACCGCGTACAAGACTGCAGCAAGGGAGACACCCGGTTTAAGCAGAAAAGAAGTCAAGTCTTTTTCGGCAAGTAGACATACTGGTGCAGAGATTAGTGTTGCGCATAAGTTGTACAAGAATACTACGGTTACTTCTTCAGGGTATACCTCCATGACCTGAGTCTGAAATCATATAGCGCTGCTGAATTTAGCCGAGTTTTATTTGACCAACAAATCCAAAGTCTTATTTCATACCTGAAGAATATACCACAGTGAAATGAGCAAATACTGTGAAGCGAGCAAAAGGCCTCCGATTATCCAACTTGAATCGAACGAAGTCAAATGCTGGTAATGCGAAATGGTGGATGATGAAGATGTAAAAGATGCAGCAGCTAGAACTTTTGGGCCTTTATATAGCACAACAACCAGAGCACCAGATATAGATACTATTGTGCCAATGATTTTAGCATGAGTCGCAGAGCTCCTTAACACTACTTGTTCCATCCTTTAAGAGTCGCCCAAGAAAACAGAACCGTTTAGTGTTAAATGATTGGATGATAGTAACAAATAGACCTCAGATCCATTTTTTATATTCAGCCACAAGGTTGTGCTTGTACAAGTGGCTGTGACCTTTTCCGTGAGTTTTAGTTTTGACTGGTACCGACCTGTTTTCATGTCTAAACTACTTACAACCAACCAAAAGAAGTAAAGATTGTGATGTCAAAAAAAACATATCTTGTTCATTCCACAAAAGTAAAAAGCTTGAGATTTTGTACAGTTAAGAAGCGTGGAACCATCCCATTGTTAATGTAGCTGTCTAGCTTACTTTCCCGAAACAGAATCGAAAGAGAACGAGGTGGAACCTGAAGATAACGGCGAGCGTGAAGGTAAAAGCTGGCGTGAGGTTGCCGATAGCAGAGGAAAGAGTAGGAGAACTATATTCTATTCCTTTACAGCCAGCTATCACCGACATGAACCTGTCCCCTCCAAGTTAAAAGTTAGGGAAGAAAAACCGGAAATGCCCATAAGTATAGGAGTATATAATTACCCGACAAGCGCAAGTAAGAAAATCTTGAAGAAGACAGGAGATTTGGCTGAAGGTAATCTTCTTGACCTGCACATGTAAAACGTATGCTCACATTCTTTAAACGTTTATACTGCTAATAAAGAGTAGTTGAGGAGATCAAGCACCTTCCAAAGATGAGGGAAAGTGGAAGAAGGACAAGTGTAGCAACAAGATAAGAGTAGAAGACAAAGACATAGAAGCTCAATCCTCTCAATGTCGCAGCCTTGAACAGTGTGTTAGATCCAACCGAGGCACACTCCACCGCGACCATTGCAGCAAATGGCACAACATCCCTGCAAAAGTATATCCATGCCACTGTTTCTTCTCCTGCGCCTCTTGTCATAAGATCTGATGTCTAGACTTTCAAAAATTCTCAGAAGTCAAAGTGAGTTCATGGTGGGTAATCCCAGCATTTTGCTCCTAATACATTATTTTATTTAGATAAATATCCCAACTTGACCAATACTTTAAACCTAAGCAAGGCAAGTGAACGCATTGCCCGAATAGTAGGACAAAGAAAAACAAAAATTCTTATAAATTCATAACACAGCTGTGTATTCACCTTTTTAAAAATCATTGCATGAATCCAAGAATATTAATCAGAAGAAAAAATATATATATATATATCATTCTGTTGACTTATGCCAATTTATTTCTAAACCAATTGCAGAACCAAAAGCGTGAGAAGAAGAGAAGAAGACAAATGCTACAAGACAAAAGGGTTGGTGTTATCATATCTTATCTAATCGTGTACTTTTGGTGTTTAAGTTTACTTGTTAACTTAGAGATAATCAGAGCTAATGATGGGTAATGAGTGAAGTTGGTTTTTGAGACTTAAGCTCTGTTGTAATCTCTATAAATATGTATTAAGAGTTGTGTAAGAGAGGCAAGAAAATCAGTTTCTAGTTTCTCGTCTTTCTCTATTTTCTCTCTTGAACTTTCTACAAATGTTTCTCTATTTTGTGTTTCTAATCAGATCGAGATTACAAGAACAAGAAGAAATGAAGCTGACCTGCAATTTCCAGTGGATTTCAACACATTCTTCATTAACCTCAAAGTAAAAAAACAGAAATTTATTATATGTAGTATAGACATATATACACATAAATCGAGACCATATTATAAATCAATAGTATAAGGATTCCACTTGCATAATCCTATCTTAATGACAAGACTTCATCTTCTACGATGTGTGTAAGCAGCAAAGGTGAATGATCAAACCCAGCAACAGTTTTGGTTGCATCCTCTCTTGCCTTTCCCCAAATCACAGTGTAGAATCCAAAGCACAAGATCACTGATCCAATGACACTGCCCACAACACATATATGGCGAAATCTATATCGGTTATTACTGTCTAAAATAGCATATTTCAGTTTATGACGGCTATATACCATGGAACTGTGGAGATTTAAGTGTTTAATATGAGAGCTCATGTATATTAAAATCCATAAACCATATAATTCTCCAAGTATGATTCCATTAGACAGATACCTAATAGTAAGCATTTCAACAACCTAGAGTTGAGATCTATGTTTCTCAGTATAGATAAGATCTTCTGAACACGCTAGAAAGTAAGAAGATGAAAGAGATGGTACCTCCCAAGGTGAAGTGCATCGCCGAGGAATATGGCAACCATGGCAACTGCAATCGCAATAGACAATGGCCTAAACAAGGATATGTAGACCGGACCCTTCAGATGCAGACCCCATGTGTGGATAAGTGCGCTGAATAATGAAACAAAGACTCCCTGAAACAAAGTGTTAATTTCTGAGCTTAAAACATTGTCAGTAATGGAAGCAGATTGTAAGGATTTGATTCTCACCGAGTATATGATTGCAGCGAGGGAAATATCTGGTTTGAGAACCCAAGAAGTCAAGTTGCTTTCCGCAAATAAACATACTGGTGCTGAGATTAGCGTTGCAAATAAGTTGTAGAAGAAGACTACGGTTATTTCTTCAGAGTATACCTCCATGACACGAGTCTGAAACCATATACAGCTACCGAATTTAGCAAGAGTTTTATATGTCAACAACAACGCAAAGTATTTTTGATGAACTTTTCAAGTGTCTATACCTGAAGAATATACCAGACTGATAGAAAAAAATACTGTGAAGCAAGCAAAAGGCCTCCGATTATCCAGCTTGAATCGAATGAAGTCAAATTCTGGTCAAGCGAAATGGTAGGTGATGAAGGTGTCAAAGATGCAACAGCGAGAACCTTTGGGCCTTTATATAGCACAACAACCAGAGCACCAGATATAGATAGTATCGCGCCGATGATTTTAGCCTGAGTTGCAGAGCTCCTTAACGCTACTTGTTCCATCCTTTATGAGTTACCCAAGAAGGCAGAACCAGTAAGAGTTACATACTCGGTGATAAGATTGATAGTAACAAACAGACCAACTTATACTCGGTACAGTATTTATAGCCAACCATAAGGTTGTACTTGTACTAGACTACTGGGTATTCTGTGACTACTTAATTTCACTTTCTAATTCATAGTAATTAACATGAAAAGTTTTCTGTAGGTTCTACTATTGATTTGCATCGACCTTAACCTAAACTACTAGTCACTGAACACAAGAATAAACAAAAAAAATCTTAAACATTCCACAAAAGCAAAAGGCTTGAGAATTTGTATAGGTAATTAGTGTGGAAACACCCCGTTTTCCATTGTCCAGACTATTTTCCCAAAACGGAAATGAAAGATAACGAGGTGAAACCTGAAGATAACGGCGAGGGTGAATGTGAAAGCTGGCGTGAGGTTGCTGATAGCAGAGGCGAGAGTAGGAGAACTATACTCTATACCTTTACAACCAGCTATCTGCGACATGAACCTGTTCCATCCAAGTTAACAAACTAGTAAACAAAAGCCGGAAATTCCCATTAATCTAGAAGCAGGAGTATATTAGTACCCCAAAAGCCCAAGTAAGAAAATCTTGAAGAAGAGAGGAGACTTGGCTGAAGGTAACCTTCTTGACCTGCAAATGTAAAATAAGTTCATATTCATGAAAAGATTATACTGGGCAAAGAGTTAGTTGAGGAGATCAAGCACCTTCCAAAGATGAAGGAAAGTGGAAGAAGGAGAAGTGTTGAAACAACATAAGAGTAAAAGACAAAGACATAGAAGTTCAATCCTCTTAAGGTTGCAGCTTTGTACAGTGTGTTTGACCCAACCGTGGTACACTCCACTGCAAACATCGCAGCAAACGGCACAACATCTCTGCTAAAGTACCTCCAAGCCTCCGTCTCTTCTCCTGCCTCTCTCATGATAATTTGATATCCAGATTCTCAGAAATTAAAGTGAGTTTATAAGCAATCATAGTCTTCTGTGGTTAACTCCACCACGCTTGCTAAATGGTCATTATTTTATTCAGAAACCAAGACATTTTCAGAGAAGACAGTATGGAAATAGTCTTTCTCCATAATTAAATATCCCAACTTGACCAATACTTCATCACCACAAGAATCATATTCGAATATTCAATGGACCCACAACAAGGAAAACTTGGCCATTATAGCTACAATACCTTCAGCACAATCATTAAGACTTATATCTTTGCTTTGGTGTCGTATCAAATTGCTTATAGATGATTCGCCAATCTCAGCTTCATCTTGAGAAGCGAAAATTTGATGGATTTATTGGATTTCCTCTTCACCTTCCACAGAAATCAACCCCAAAAATCTGCAACCTCCATCAACAGTAACTAACCTAAAGCAACCGCATCACAAAGTTAAGACCTTTCGCTTCGGTAACATCGATTACTTAAGCGAAATCCAACAGCAATGTCATCGTCTAAACAAACCCTGAATCATCGCTGACATTCGATTCCAACAGCAACAGAAGATAATCAACTCAATTAACTTGCTCAGAGAATCCCCAGGAACGGAGCCAGAAACCCACGCCACTCCGGCGACTTCCCGTTCGATGCTTTCCGGCAAGACGATGACCGTCAAAAGAATTGATCCAACGGTTACATTTTGAGCCGCTCGTTGACAGTGACACGCGCTTCCCAGTTCCCCATATGTAGATTTTGATCCAACGGTTAGGATTTTTTATATCTAGGATGACAAAAAACTGTAACCAAAACACTTAAACCGATATTATTTTTGATTTCCAACGGTTAGATTTCGATGAAAAAAAATGGGCTAACCGGTCCGGCCCAGTACGGATCCATATAAGACCAAAAACATAGAAAACCGTCATTTTTTGTCTTTGGAGTTGACCATCTGACATCAACTCGCTCATCTATGCACGTGGGCCCAAATCTAAAACCTTTAATTTAATTTTATTTGTTTTTATTTTCATTTTCAAAGCTTTTTTCTACTTTATTTCTATGTTTGTTGTTTTTCAACTTTGCCTCGCACTTCGGAAAATTACAACATCACTTTGCCATTTTCTTCGGGTTTTCTATTTCCACCATAAAATTAAAAGCTCTAGAAAAGGAAAGGTAAGTGATATTATAGACAGACAGAGAAAGAGAAAGAGAGAGGAGAGAGAGTTCCTTTACTCTCTTCTTCCTCTGCAAATTTGACAAGGAAGAAAAAAGCCCTCTCTTATTAGGGTTTTTACTTCACAGGGACTTAACTTTTTCTCTGAGAATCTGAGGACTTTTAGGTGAGTGTTTGCTTATCTCTGTTTCTCTCGATGTTGATTTTGTTGAAATTACAAGTTTTATTGAACTCTTCTTCCTCCACTTAACTTGGAGTTGTTGTTCTGGATCTTGAAATTGGGATTTTTTAAGTTTTTTTTTTTGTTTTATGGTGAAATCTCGTTTCTAAGTGACCTAAATCTACGAAGATGTCTTGGGTTCGATTCGCAATTGAGCAAAAAGACGGTAACTTTGCGTATCCACCACCGTTATTCAAAGACCCAATTCCTTCTCCGGCGACTCCACCACCGTCCGGTAACAGAATCAGCCCGGCGGTTCTGTTTGTAATTGTGATTCTAGCTGTGTTGTTCTTTATCTCTGGGCTTCTTCATTTGCTCGTTAGGTTTCTCATTAAGCATCCTTCTGCTGCTCCTGGTGCTTCTTCTTCAAGGTCCAATAGATACCCAGAGATCTCAACTAGCGATGCTCTTCAAAGACAGCTTCAACAGCTTTTCCATCTGAATGACTCTGGTCTTGATCAAGCTTTCATCGACGCTTTACCTGTTTTTCACTACAAAGAGATTGTTGGTAGTGGTAATGGTGCTGCTCAAGAGCCATTCGATTGCGCGGTTTGTCTCTGTGAGTTTTCTGAGAAAGATAAGCTGAGATTGTTGCCAATGTGTAGCCATGCTTTTCATCTAAACTGTATAGATACTTGGCTTCAGTCAAATTCGACTTGCCCTCTTTGTCGTGGCACGCTCTTTTCCCCTGGTTTCTCAATGGAGAACCCGATGTTTGATTTCGATGATATAAGAGATGACGAAGAGTGTGTGACCGAGAATGGTAGCCAAAAAACAATGGAGATCCAAGAAATCGTCGTGGAGAAAGGAGTTTTACCGGTGAGATTGGGGAAATTCAAGAGGCTTGACAATGTTGGTAATGATAATGATGTTGTTGCTGGAGGAGAAACTAGTAGCAGTAATTTGGATGCAAGGAGATGCTTCTCAATGGGTTCGTATCAGTATATACTCGGTAACTCAGAACTTAAAGTCCCGTTTTGCAACGATAGACAAAGGCGATTGAAACCTCAGGACAAAGACTCTGAGCAGACCGGGATTTCGTCATCAGAAGAGAAAAAGATCAATACTGTGGCTAAAGGAGAGAGCTTCTCGGTTTCGAAGATTTGGTTATGGCCAAAGAAAGATAAATTCTCTTCAGATGCTCAAAGAAGGTTGCCTTCTTCATCGCTTAACGTCGATGATCTTCCAAAACTTCCATGGATGGAAGATCAGAAGAAGCTGGAGAACGATGAAAGGTAGTATCTTTTGCTCATTTTTCTATTAAAATCAAACGATATTTAGAGGTTTACTGATCATATTTTGGGGGGGTTTTGCAATCATCTGTTGTAACATATTGTTAAAAGGTTTATAAAAACTCCAATTTGCACTTTGGTTGTTAAATCATATGAGATCAAAATTAAATTACGCATGCTCTACAATAATGGATTCCAAAAGACCGATGCTTTAGCTTTATTTTTATTATCTTTGCCTCTTTTTTCTTCACTTTCGAGTCACTGGTTTCTCTTTTCTTTCCTCTTTTCAATATACTTTCCTTTACTCTCTCAACAAATTCACTATTAACTTTTTTAAAATATACTTATCTTTGTATACATGCTGGTTCTTGATGATTATCAGTTAATCGATTTACATATGATTTACTTTTGTATATTTTTTAAGTTTTCTTGATTAGTATTTGGAATTTTAAGTGATATACACTCAAGTATGGATAGAAAGCAAATGAGAACTTTTGACTTGTGTTCACACAATCTAGTCTTTGGTTTAGGTTAAGAGTCAGTGATTAAGAGTTTTTTTGGCTCTTGTGTTAACCAAGACAAAAATGAAATCTTGCATAAACCAATCACCTTTAAGACTTTAATTTCAAAAGTCTTTGGCTCTAATGGTTTATGTTGGTTGTTGTAGGGTCAGTATGTTCTTTGACTATCACATAAAAACCATTACCCACTAGATTTTGATTGATTGCACACAAATAATTAAACAGAAATAAAATTACAACTCTCTGATAGTTACATATACATCTTAATATGAAATAGTAATGGTAATAGTTTTTTTACATTCTTATTTCTCATATCAACACTATGTGCTAAAAGACTATCAAAGCTTTGCCCATGTTTAGAACATAAGCTTAGAATACTTAGTCTCTTGTGCTATAAACCGATCTCGGATTCTCAAGTTTTCACTTAAGAGTCGATGGCCAAACCCACCAGCTGAATGATTCATTGGTGAGGTAATCGTCGTTTGCTAATGGAACTAAAGCTGTGGAAGAGCTCATAGTTTCATCACCATTAGAGTTATGCTTGTCTTGGAAATTTCTTTGGGCTTGGTTTGTTGCAGGAAGAAGCATCTCAGTCAAAGTTAAGACCTACAAAGAAAGTCTCTTACAAACATGTCAGAGACTAAGCTCAAATTTTGTCTATGTAAAGCCATAAAAAAAGTGAAGCTTTTGCTGCTTACTTTAGATTTGAGTTTCTCATTCTCTGAGATAACCAATTCATGTTTTGCCAGTAGTGAATCGTAACAAGCCTTGAGAATATCGTAATCTCTTTCGATTTGCTTAATCTTACATCGAGCTTTTCGATTCTGAAACCAGACAGCTACTTGTCGTTGAGGCATTCCAAGCTTTTTAGCTAGCTCAATCTTTCTCTCTGGTTCCAGTTTGTTCTCTTCTTCAAAGCTCTTCTCCAGCAGATTCACCTATATCAAAGAACCAAACAAAAATCAAAACCAGAAGCAGCCAAGAACTGAAAGAAACTCTCTTACCTGTTCAATCGTTAGCCTACGCTTTTTCTCAGGCGATTGATTATCGATTTCACTGGTCTGAGTTTCTTTCATTTCCATGGCTGATTTAGCTCCTGATTTAGCAACAAAATCACCAAAGTTAGCCAATTTTTTACTGGGTTTTTTCGAAATTTCCAAAAGAAGAAACAGAGATTAATTATCACCTTGAAAAACCAGAACGAGATTTTCAAGAGAAAGCGATTCTCTGTGAGAAGCTTCTTGATCGTAATTAGAATCCATTGAGATCCTCGCCGGAGAGTCAAAGAAGAAATTAAAACCTAAAATTGAAATCAATTGGGATTTGAAAACTTAAAACGATTCGTTAGAAAATCATGAGTTTGTGGCGGAAGAAGCTCGTCGTCCACAACAATCTCGCCGGAGTTAGCAACGGACAGAGACAAAATCCCATCGCTTGCAAAAATCAGATCACAAAACACGATCAAGGTCAAGATCAAAGTGAAAGATGGGCTTTAATATAGAGACTTTTCCAGAGAATCTTCTTCATCTGAGAAAAAATCCAAATAAATTTTGTCTTTTCTTGAATCTTGATTTCTTCTTTTTTCTTCTGAGATTTTCTGTAAATCTTAGCGGGTAAAGTTTAGGAGTAAGAGTGGCGACTCTATTTATAGGTGGTTTCAAAAGGTGACTTGGAATGACATATTTGCCCCTTACGCGGTTTGAGGTTTGAATTTTGAAGAATAAACGAATAATTAGAGAAGAAAGTGACTAAAAAAAGAAAAAAAGAGAGAATAATTAGAACTTAGAAGAAGAGAAAATAAAGCTTATCGAAAAAGAAAAGAATAATTAATGTACGTAGTACTAGCACATATTCAGTCTTATATCAAATCAGAAAGAGACAAAATGTTGAAATAGATTTATTATTTTTCTACTTCACAAAATGTTGACATACGTAAAAGCTAATAGAACATTCGTTTTTTTCAATTCTTTACAAGCAAGATAGTATAAAAAACTTAGCAGTTTGACACGAAATAATAGCGGCGGTGGAGCAAGGTGGCGCATGCGGCCATGGTGGAGCTTGTGGCGGAGCAAGGTGGTGCATGCGGTGGTGGTGGAGTTTGTGGTGGAGCAAGATGGCGCATGTGCATCCGGGAATATCAACTTCTCTAAACTTACCACTTATTTGTCTTCAAACAAATAATGTCAAGCAAGCAAAAAAAAAAAAGTTACAATGTGAGAACTCATATTCAAAAGATCTTGCAAAGCCTTTAATATGATGTTTTTAGAGAATACCATAATATTACATAAAGGAATATTACTCTAGCAAATTCTCTGTATTCATTGCAAGCCCAATCTTTTTACTTTAGAACAACAATGAAGCATCAACAAACTGTCATATCAACCAACTTAACATTCAAATAAATCAAATATATGCGGTCCTATTAAAGAAAAATCGATCAAATTTAATCGGTTTTGTGAAAGAGCTATTGAAACAAAGCCGATTGAACCATTTGACGGATTACTCTCACGAGAAAAAATGCAAGACATTATGAAAAAAAAACAAGGAATAAAGGGAATAATTGATGCATATAAAGCTCAAGTTCAATTGCTCTATCCATCTTTTGGCTTAAATCCTAATATTTAGAATTATAGAATCCAAATGCTCTCATTAGCAAAAATCATAAATACCTAAGTAGCTCTCTTTTTGACAAGACTCTTTTTCCCCCAACTTAGAGACTAAACGCTTGCTTTACAACTTTTTTTTTTACCTCCTTCCATTTCACTTATCTTTTCATTTCTCTTCTTATTCTCAAAATCAGTTTCATAGAAACCAGAATATCATTCTTTTATCTCACTTCTTATTGCTAGCCTTAATGAGCACTAGACTAATAACTCTAAAGCAAGATAAACTTTGTTGTTTCTTACACTTTCAAGATTTTGAACATGAGAATATTACCAAGGAATAAAATGCCTCACTGAAACAAATCATCAAGAAATAGAAAAAGATGTTCAAATAAAAATAGAGAACCATCATAAAAGTATAAATGGCCTTTTTCCGTCACATATTGATCATTTGAAAGATCAGGTATTTCATCGTTTTTTCTTTAGGATAGTTTCGATGGAATGTTATACACGTGTTGCAATCTAGTTGTTAATAAGAAAAAAAAATATTTTGTGGATAATTATACAAAAGTATTGGATGTGGTGAACAATATTCGAGAAGAATATATACTCAAATGTGTATCTGTATATTTGACCACAATAAATGTTTTGCTTAAAAATGTACAAGCTTCTATATCTACGTCTTCGTGAATTAATTATTTTCGTTATTTTGGAAATACTAGACGTTGAAATCTGAAGTAGATGCAAAACTATAAATAAAGTTTGACTTCAGGGTAAAACGTTTGCATTGACGAATAAACCGGGATTGGTTTGCAAAACCGATATAAAAATTGGAAATAACCACCCGGTTTACTTGCCGTGGACAGCAAGTCCCATGATATCTCGCTCGTAGATTTTGTTTGCATGTGTTTGTTGTGAATTGTACTGTTGATGGCAAATCTTGTAATTACTTTGAAAATTAAAAACCTTTTAAGTAATTTCAGAAACAAAATTCCGACGTGGCGTGTAACAACTAGAACGGGACGTAACGAAAAACTCTGTTAACAATTAACATACACGACCGCTGAAAAAATCATATAATTCTTTTTTAATAATTGGTAAAGAGATAAAATTAAACGATTGAGCAAAAACAAATCAAGTTAACATAAAATGACTGTTAATTTTAGTTTTTACACTGATTTCAAGTTTATCAAATTATCCATACTGTTTTTTTCTTTTAATTTTTTTCTAACATCGATTTATCCATACTGTTTAAATATTATTTATGTATTGTAATTATTGTTAATACTCTAATCGATCAAATAATTTTATTTTTGTCATCCTCTCAAATAATTTAGTATTAAATTACGTTTCTTATGTCTCAATAATTTTCTTTTCTGGGATAATATTATTAAATAAGTTATGGATTTGTTTAAGACCCTTAGGTTCTCCAAAACGTATTAGATCAATTTAGACATGAACATTCTTCTAATTGTCAACATACAATACTTGCAAAATTAGATATTACATTAAATACGAGTTTTTTTTTTACATCTACATAATATACGATTTTAAAGTGATTTAAGATAATAAATCTGGTCAAAAACTAAATTGTCTTGGATAACGATATGGACAATTCCAAAAAAAAAACGAAGATAATTTTCTAAACATGCACTAAAATCGCATTAAATTACCGTTGAACAAGCTTTTTAAGTCAATGAAATAAGTATATTTACGGAATGTTTTAAGTAATTATTATCCTTTTGCAAAAAAAAAAAATTAAATTAGTGAGAAGATCGTAACAAACACAAAAGATTTTGTGAAAATATTGACTCCTTGACTCAAACGTCTCTCTTATCTAAATCTCTCTCTCTCTCTCTATAAATACAATATAGACGCAATAGCCCCAAACGCTCTCTTTCTCTCTCGATTAGGTTTTCGTCTACTCTTCGTCTTTTGCTCTTCGTCTTCTTCATCAATCTCTCTCTCTCTCTCGCCATCTCCGTTCGATTTCACAATGGTTGACGCGAAAAATGTTCGTTTCATTATCGGAATTATTGGTACGATCTCTCCTCCTACTTCTCTCGCTCTCTCTTTCACTGATTCAAGCCGTAACGATTCAATGTAGTTGTAACAGTGATTTGAATCCGAAAGTGTTATAGATTACTATGTTTTCAATGGAATTTTAATCGATCGTTTATCCATATACATGTGTTTTGTGTGTTGAGCTTGATTCTAATGGTGGATCTCATCATGTGAAACTGATACTGCTTCGTTTTATCGATGTTCATGAGATTTGTATGCGAATTAAGTAGTTGTATGTTATTCTTTCATGGAGTTTTAATCGATTGTTAATGCATATATATATACATGTGTTATGTGTGTTGAGCTTGACTCTATAATGGCGAATCTCTTTATATTTGATTTGATTTGAAACTGATACAGCTTAAGTTTTGTATTATGCATTCATGGAATTTTAATCGATCGCTAATCTATGTATTGTGTGTTGAGCTCGACTCTAATGGTGGATCTCTTCATACATTATTCGATTTTGAAACTGATACTGCTTAGAATTTTAATCGATCGTTAATCTCTGTATTATGTGTTGAGCTATAATTAAACATGAAACTAATACAGCTTCTTTATATATTGATCTCGATCTATTTTCATGATCCTCATTAAACATGATCGAGTCGATTTTTTCATTATTAACACAAATTCTCCATAGCTAACAAAATTTTCTCTCTGGCTTGATTCAGGGAATGTTATTTCCTTTGGTCTCTTCGCTTCACCACTGTAATATATCCTCTTTCTTCAACTACGAACGTTTTAATTTCTTGATTATTGTCTTTTGGAGTTGAGATTATTAACATAATCCGATTCATAATCTGGATTATTGATAAACATGCGCATATCTATACAGGCCAACGTTTATAAGGATCTACAAGAAGAAATCTGTTGAAGAATTTCAGCCATATCCTTATGTAGCAACAGTGATGAACTGTATGCTTTGGGTGTTCTATGGACTCCCTGTTGTTCATCCGGATAGTATCCTTGTTACCACCATTAATGGAGTCGGTTTAGGAATCGAAGCTATCTACTTAGCCGTCTTCTTAATCTACTGTGGCGACAAGAAAAACTTCCGTGTATGTTGTTCAATCTTTTTAATTAATCCCTTAATTTTGATTTAGATATTAATTATTAATGTTTAAGACGATGATGATGATATGTTTATATGTGCAGAGAAACATTGGGTTATATTTGGTGGCTGAGGTTGTTGCTGTGGTAGCGATTGTTTTGATCACACTTTTTGCACTTAAAACCACATTTGTTAAACAAACATTCGTTGGTGTTATTTGTGATATCTTCAACATTGCTATGTATGGAGCTCCTTCACTTGTCATCGTAAGTATCCTTTTTCTCTCATTGATTAATTATTTGATTAATTATAGGTTTTAATTGATAGTTAATTAATTTTGTTTTTTTTTTTTTTTGCGTGAAACCAACAGAGAAAAGTGGTCAAGACAAAGAGTGTTGAGTACATGCCGTTTTGGATATCTTTCGTTAGTTTCATAAACGCTGGAATTTGGACTTCTTACTCTTTGATCTACAAAGTCGATCTCTACGTTCTTGTAAGTATTTTTTTATTATTATAAACTTTGTTATTATATAGATTGATTTGATTTGTAACGTTTTTGTGTTTTTATTGTAAATAGATAAGCAATGGACTTGGAACATTGTTGTGTGCATCTCAGCTAATAGTCTATGCTATCTACTACAAATCTACTCCGAAGAACAAAACAGCGAAGCCATCGGAAATTGAGATTCCGGCGACGGAGAGGGTTTGAAGTTTGGTTGTGTGGATCTCTTCTACTAAGTACATATACATACACATTTGTGTGTATGTGTAGGCTTTTTTCTTTTGTTTGGCAGAATTTTAATAATAACTTTTTTAATTGTTTTAGTTTCTGGATTTTTAGCAGATGGATTTTGTCGGGAATATTTTTTTCCCCCATTTTTTTTGGTGTGAAACGGTTTTTGACTGAATATTGAGTTTTGATTTTTCTATTTTTCTATATGTTTATATGCTTTTCTTTTTTTCTTTATGTGAGAATTTAATTTATGATCAAATTCTCTCAAATGTTATTTTGAACCTTTTTAGATGAACTATTTAAATACTTGCTAGAAAAGTGAATTAGGGTTATACAAATTCTGTATAACATTTTAAAATGATAACTTCTATTTAAGTAGTTCATCTTCTATTAAAATAAGACTTAGGTTGACTAAACAATATAATAAAATAATGAGACTGACTAGGGCAAATTCAGCTTTTTTGAACCAAACAAACAATATTTGATTGAATTCCAAAATTGGCCTTCCCATAAGCGCATGCAGGCAGTGGCCCAGTTCAAGAGAATACAAAATATTCCAGAATTTGTAAATCTAGACGATTCCCACATTGGACCTTCATAATTGCAGATTTGACTACAACGTGATAGGAAAAAAACTCGAAAATACCACAACACAAGATGTTTTGAAAATGTTCGTTTAGAAAAAGTTTTAAACTGTTTCGTGGTTTTTTTGGAAAATTAAAAAAAAAAAAAAGATGAAGAGTGGAAGTGTTTATTGCCATAGAAAAAAAGAAAGAAACAAACCATGACAAAAGCAGCTTAAGACTAAAAAACCTTACGAATTACGAAATGTTAAGAAAAGTGACTGCTTTCCCTTTCGTCTTACGTACAAAGACACACTGTCTAGATCCAAGGCTTCGGTATGGACCAAAATGACGCCGTATTGTAGACTATACGCGTGCTAGTATATACACACATCCGTAATTAAAGTTTCAAGACGGAAAAAAAGAAAACGAGTTATATGGCGACGTAAGAGCGATTTTAGTTACATCACGCGCCGTTTCTTTTTCTCAGGTGTTGCGTGTACTTGAGCTTTGATTCCATACGTCCTCATCTGGAAGTTTTCAAATGCCTCAGACACTGCTTCTACCTGTTAATAATATTGCAAACCAATTAATTTAACAAAAAAACGTTACTTTTGTGAGTTGAAAAGAAAAAGTAATGTGATGGTAATAAGAGTTAAATCATAAATGATAATAATCACATTACCAATTCTGGCTTTTTGGCATATACTCTCACTATCATGTCTTGATATGTTGTTGGTAACAAGTGACTAACTCGTTCCTCAGGTATCACAAACTTCTCTTCACTCTCATAATCCTGTAGAAAACCGTAAATCAATAGGGCTTATTGAGATTCTTGGTTATTTTCAAATCAGCAAATCTGTAACAAGAACAGAGATCATTATGTACCTTGAAGAAGTTGATGCTGGTGTGTGACAAATCCCGCAAAAAATATATAAGTTGGTTAGAATTTTAATTAACGAAAATTGAGGTAAAAAAGAAGAAGCATTTGGTTATACCATTCAAGCGGATTTTCTCTTCCACGAGCTAAATCAATCTTGACGTTGGTAACAGCGATATCCTCTTCTTTTAGTGTTAAGCTTGTATGCTTCTGTTAAACGAAAAGTGGCAAGAGTATTACAATGGACTACAGTATAGTTTTACTCTTATTTGGCTAAGTGTTACAGATTACAAACCTGAGAACAGATGATATCTTGGGCAGTGACGGATTTGAAATGATCGATTTTGTTCTTTGGAACAGCATACTCGTTACAGAACTGCAAGTAAAAAATTCATACATCAGGAGGGAAATGTTAAAAGTAATTAAGCATAATATAAGAAGGAGAAAACCGGTAAAATTGAGCAATTACCTGGTATAATTGCCTTCTGCGAACGCGGAGTATCAGCTCTCTAGCTTCTGCAAGTTCTGGATCTGGAGCTGTTTCGATAAGTTTGAGTATTGAGTCGTCCAACTGTAATAGTGGAGAACAAAATTTGTATAATGAAGCAGAGGAATTTTGATGCACAAACGAAAATATTTGTCTACTGAGGAAGGACTGTACCTTCCAGTATTCAGATGGGTCAAGAATGTAAGAAGAAATCCCCAAGTGATCATTGGCTTTGACCATTGCATCTACTATCATAAGCTCTATTGCCTGCAGATATATAGAAAGAAACAAGTGGGAAAGAGAGATAGAAATGGAGAAGGAACAGAAAGAATGATAATGGTACAATACCTTTACTTTCGGATGCGTGTAGACCGTTCGATAAAGATCAGCTCGAGTTGCAAATAACTTGTGGACATTACGATCTACAATATTCACCCGGTTTTAGAAGGGAATAGAAGCAAACGCAAATACAGAATGTCAGGTGTACAAAAAACTCACACTCCTTAGCACGATAGCAGATTTCATTGTCCATGACTCGCATCGTCTCTGTCAATCTAGAAAGTTCTGATAATTAGCAAATTTTCTTAGTAACAAAGACTCAAATGAATATAGAGTAGTATGAAGACCTTTGGAATTGAAAATTGCATCCCAGTCCACAAGCTCGAGAATCTCGGACAAGGTAGTCAAACCTATAATTATTTTGTAGACGTTAAAAGTTGACTTCCTAAGAAAAAGGTGCAAATCTAAGAATCATAATGAGTGAAAAGGGAGGGAAAGAAACTGCAGACAAGTATACAACTAAAGAATAGATAGAATTACTTGTCCACATCAATCCCATTTCGACCATTAGCAACAATGTCATACAAGAAACGTTTCTCTGCATTGCTCTGAAAATTATGGGACAGGAAAATATATTCAAAGTATTAGTAGTTGTTCATGTTCGACTAGAAAACAGAACATCTTGTTAGATAACTTACGTTCAGCTGTGAAAATTCAGTACTAGCTAGAATCATATCCTGTTAAGTAAACATTGGAGAAAATCATCAGAAAAGAAGGAAAGGAAGCAAGAAATATTAGAGTGGATTTTTAAAGACTGAAACTAATGTCACAGTTTCCAGTTTCAAATACTAGAGGGCATTTGAGAGAAGCAAAACAGTCTTAAGAAAGGAAATTACCTTCACTCTTTTCAGCATTTGAGCATCAATATCGATATGATGTGTATCAACAATATGGTCAATCATGTTGACAGACATTATCTCATGAGACCTGCATACAAGAACTGGCATATAAAGATCTGGAGAGGAGAATATTCCAGCGGCCCAAAGTAGTAAAATTAAGGCATAATTCTAATATCATATCAAGTAAAATCATGGCACTGATCTTTTCAAGGAATGTGCAACATACCACTGACAGTCACTTACGACCTTTGGAAGGAACTCACGCTCAAACAAATGACTGAAAGGCCCATGGCCAATATCATGGAGAAGTCCTAAATATAAAAACAGATATCAGAAATTGGATCAAGGAATAATGTAGTCATTGAGCTAACAATAGTTACCAGCAAGTCTCACAGTCTGAAGATCATATTTATCAATACCAAGCTCCATTCCCTATAAAAATTAAAGAACGTCCATTACAACCTTACAACATACTTAACAAAATGTGACTGTACCACTGTAACTTGTACAAGATTTCCAATACCTGGAAATTCTTTAGCCTCTGAACAGTTTCGCCTGCAAGCCAATACACGCCTAGTGAGTGTTCAAATCTAGAATGTACAGCTCCTGGATATACCATGTTTGTCACTCCTGAACCATTGTAAAAAGATTTCCTCAAAGAAAGAAGATACACCACTCAAGACTCGTTACGGTTAGAACTAGTAACTTAAGCAAAAGAATTTCCCAAATACTGGATAAAAAGGTTTCGAAGCAACTTAGGTTGAAAACGCAAGCCAACTCACCAAGTTGTTTTAGTTCACGAAGCCTGCCACAAGGAATTAGATTAAAGAATCAGAACACTGTGGTTTGAACAAGTCATCGAAAATTAATCATGGAAACGAGCACAATCCAGCAACTTACCTCTGAAACTGCTCCGTGTCAATGAATTTTAAACAAAGCTGCAAATCAAACTGAACTATTAGTACAGATGAGATATTGAGTCAATGGAAAACTACATGCAATGAGATTTCAAAAGACTTATGAGTCTAGAGGTTTAGAGAATTCGAATAGTCAAGCTAAAATTGGAAAAACTCACACAGAAGCAGAAATAAAAAGAAGAATCGCATCACAGAAAATCCGATACAGTAGCTTTTGCGGTTCGTTCAGCAAATGTGTTCGCGACTTAAAACTCAGCCATGCATTCCTTAAACTAGTTAAATCTTCCGCTAAACATCAAGCAAACGAATCACAGCGAGAAATCAAAGATAAAGAGAATCGTATCCAGATTCCAACTCGAACAAAAGGCACCGGAAATTTTAGAGAAAAATCTCCATAAAAAACAGTTAACGAGCGAGAGCGTCCTTATTTCGGAAACGAACAATTTGAAATGACGGAAACAGAAAACGAAGAAAGGAAAAAGGAAATTTACAGGATCGAGATAGATGTTTCCATGAACGTTGTCGTAGACATGCTTGCTGAACCGGAGCTCATCCGTCGGAGCGCCGGCGGAGTAAACCGGTAGACTTAGGTCTTCGTTGCAATAAGCTCCCATCTATTGAATTTCACGTCGCTCGCTATATCTCCGGGATGCAGCAAGTCTGAGAGATGCTGAAAATGGTAACCGAAAATTGAGAAAGCGGATTTGAGAGAGGAGAGAGGAGAGAGGAGAGAGGAGAGAGAATACTTAAAGACCTTTTTTGCAGTTTATACGCGATTATTATTCCATTATTCCTTTAAAAAAGCTAAATTGCAAATAGATCCTTATACGTTTTTTTTATTCCATGTCAAACCCATGCACTTAAAAATTCCCATTCCCCAACTAGACCCTTAACTTCTACTACTATGAGTTTTTTCTTAACAAATAAACCAGGACACTAAACTGGATTATCACAGTTTCGACGTGGCATATACGCATAAATTTTGATTGATTACAAATGAAAAAGATAATTTATGTTTTTTTTATGTGATGAGAATCTTATTTTAGAATTTTTTGGTTGTTGTCTATAATTTTAATTGGATTTGTTTAACAATTATATGATTTTACCTTCTGTTTTTTAAATTTACGATTTTTTGTTTGTTTTTTAGTTAATTTGCTTAACTACAATTATATATTCTAATAAATTTCAGTTTTTTTTTTTTTTTTTTTAAAAAATATTCCGAATAGCCGATTCTAGATATTGAAAACCAATTTCTCCATATTTTTTCGTACACATTTTTGTATCAACTATGCAAATGAAAAAAAATAAGAGCAGATTTTGAAAACCAATTTTACCTGAATCCAATTTTAAAAAAATTAAAACTTTACCGAATCCACTCGGTCAAATCGGATAAGCAATATACAAAAGCTGTCTTTCTGAGTTTTTCTTGCATTAAATGAAAAATATAGGTTATATTCTGCAAATTTCCCTTTTCTAAACACATCCTCTAATTAATACATTTCAGATGAAGGTTTGTTTTGGTGGTGGAGAAGTGGGTTCATGGTGACGGTTCGGACTTCGGAATTTCCGGAGGATCAGATTGTATCTAAACCGAACAGCTTAATTTCGGTATCCAAACCGAACCGGTGTAAAAACGGGAACCAAATTGGCATTTAAAAAGGCCCAATTACATGGACTGTCACAGGGTTCGAACTTGACCGGTGTTGACTCAATCGGCGAAGCTCACTCGGAGACGGAGACGGAGACAGAGAGAGAGAAATTTCGAGGCAGCGATTCAACGCGGCGGAGTGATGGAAGAGCTTTCGAGCATCACAGTGAGTCAGCGAGAGCAGTTTCTTGTGGAGAACGATGTTTTCGGGATCTACAGTTACTTTGACGCTAGCGACATTGCTACTCAGAAATTCCTGTAAATCGATCGTTGCTTTATGCTGGATTTGATTTCATTTTTACCAGCTTGTTTTTTTCATAATCTGATGAATTTAGTTGTAAGATGAATCTTACTGATGGGAGTGGTTGTTCTAGGGTGGAGATTCAGCGAGACAAGCAGTTGGATTATCTGATGAAAGGCTTAAGGCAGCTAGGTCCGTCGTTTTCGTCCTTAGATGCTAAGTAAGTATCTTCTCCTTGTGAAAACTGATGCTTTGTAGTTTGTAGATATCAAACGTGATTGGTTTTTTGTGTTCATAGCTAGAATTTGAAGTTCAAAAGTTTATTTTCTTCTTCGAATTATCTTCATTTAGACAGTCATTGTATAGTTGTTGAGAGAATTTTAGGTGATCCCTTTGAAGTTTGCTCATATTTTGTCAAAGATTCACATGTTCAACAGTTTGTATGGATTTTCGGATGGCAAATAGATTAAGTTGGCTTTTGGATTTTGGACAGTCGACCTTGGCTTTGCTACTGGATTCTTCATTCTATTGCTTTACTTGGGGAGTCAGTGGATGATGAATTAGAAAACAATATCATCGACTTTCTTGGACGCTGCCAGGTTAGGCGTTTTCAAGTTTCTTTGCCTTGCTAGCTATCTAAGCCAATTTTGGAAACTCTTCTGAATTGGTCATCCATTCTCTTTATTTTTCTGCTCCTTGTAGTCCATGAAACTCTATTCTTGTTATCATTACCTGAAATTTCATTTGGTACTTAGTTTGCTTTCACGTGTCCCAGGGCTCTGATGGTGGATACGGTGGGGGTCCTGGCCAAGTAAGTATATGTCTGTTTCTTGAAAATGTGTGGATCACTATCAATTCGTGAGATTGGAATCTTAAAAAGGAGACTAGATCGTTTTATTCTGCTAGATCTCTTTGTTGTAGTTTTAAGATTTGATGCATTATCTCATTGTTTGGATGTAAATCTTCCAAATATGGCAGAGAAACTTAGGATATATAGCCTTTTTAGCCTGCTCTTTTCAATTTCTTTTTTTCTCTCGTCCACTAGTAATGGAGATCTATTCTTCACAGCTTCCACATCTTGCAACAAGTTATGCGGCATTGAACACACTTGTTACTTTAGGAGGCGACAAAGCCCTTTCTTCAATTAATAGGTGGTGCATTCGTTTTGCTTTATGGTCGGTTCGTTTTCAACAAGAGACAACTATACGTCCTATAGAAAACTTACATGTGACACATATTTTTTCAGGGAAAAAATGTCTGTTTTTTTAAGACGAATGAAGGATATAAGTGGAGGTTTCAGGTTTGATTCTCTTTCTTCTTGAACTTCTTAAAGGCATCATTTTTACTGACAGCACAATCTTTATGCATTCTTGTTGCTGATAATGTAATAGCGTAAGTCATGTTGGCTCGTCAATTGTTGCTTGTCTCTTTTTCTATTTCATGCAATTTGTTGACACCTAATCTTGGCCCCAAATTCTGACTTAGTCCCTGATCGTTAGGATGCATGATATGGGAGAAATGGATGTTCGAGCGTGCTACACGGCGATATCGGTGAGTTTTGTCAACTTCCAATTTCTTGTTTTCTCTTCCTGCGGACACCAAAACTTATTAGGCTCAATAAGACCAACAAACGCAGGACTCATTTTGCTATGTTTCTTCCAATTTCATGGCTTAAACGTCACATTAGGATATGGTTAATGATCTAGTTATTTGCAGCACCAGATACTTTGCAGAGAGATCGACTCTATTGAGCCTTAAAAGTCTTGCATCCTATGCGTAGTTTTTGTTCCCTGATATGCTGACTTCTCTTCGAACACAGGTTGCAAGCATCCTGAACCTTGTAGATGATGAACTCACCCAAGGCCTAGGAGACTACATCTTGAGGTAGCTTTTCGTTTTACTTTAATCTCACCTATTATAAAGCTGAACTAATGTTATATAGTTGTAAGTTCATGAATTTATTGACTTCCGTTGCAAAGCTCATTTAACTCGCTTTATTTTGAGCAGTTGCCAAACTTATGAAGGTGGCATTGGAGGGGAACCTGGCTCTGAAGCTCACGGTGGGTATGGTCTCCTACTTACTTCCATTTTGTTGAAGCTTTGATCAAAACTGATTTTTGCTTCTCTCTTCCTCGATGATGTGGTTATTCATGGTTAACTATAATTTATTTCCTGAAATGTTGAGTTGTTACCTTTGCTCATTACCATGTAATTTGTTGTTTAGGTACACCTACTGTGGGTTGGCTACTATGATTTTAATCAATGAAGTCGACCGTTTGAATTTGGATTCATTAATGGTAACATACAATGCTGTTTTGAGATGATTAATGGAATACCTTTTCTTTTCCTTCATAGAGAGATTTTTCTTACGAATGTCATTATGATTCTAGACTTGGGCTGTACATCGACAAGGGGTAGAAATGGGATTTCAAGGTAGGACGAACAAATTAGTTGATGGTTGCTACACTTTTTGGCAGGTCAATCTTTCTAATTCTCTTTGTATTCTTCGTAACCTCGTTTAATTTTTACCATGATTATAGGTCCTACTCCAAAAGTCTCTTATATTTATCACCGTCGTTATCTTGTTTTTTTTTTTGGTACATGTTAAACAGGCAGCCCCTTGTGTTCTACTACAAAGACATTATTTAGCCCATGATCTGGTACTTCATGGATCATCACATATGTCACAAGCGACAGATGAAGATCACAAGGAACATGCTCATGATGAAGATGATCCTGAAGACAGTGATGATGATGATTCTGATGAGGACAGCAATGAAGGTATGCACTCAATTTTCTTATACGATTAGTCCATCTAAAAAATCCAAAACACAACTGAATTTTAGTTAGCTTATGTTTGAAGGTTCAGGGAATGGTCACCGATTCCATCATACTTTCACCTTCATTAACAGGAGAATGCAACCGATTTTTGATAGCCTTGGCTTGCAGAGATATGTACTCTTGTGCTCTAAGGTCAGTTCTTAGTTGCTTTAACACCAGAACAGTCAAGTTTTCATTTTCATAACACACACACACTCGTGGTCAGTTTCTGTACATTTATTGGCATTTTGATACTTTTTGGGGGCAATCTTCAGATCCCTGACGGTGGATTCAGAGACAAGCCGAGGAAACCCCGTGACTTCTACCACACATGTTACTGCCTAAGTGGTCTGTCCGTGGCTCAGCATGCTTGGTCATGCGACGAGGACACTCCTCCTTTGACTCGTGACATCATGGGTAGCTACTCGAATCTCCTTGAACCTGTCCACCTCCTCCACAATGTCGTCAGGGATAGATACAACGAAGCTATCGAGTTCTTCCATAGAGAAGTATGACCCGTTCACGCCACATAAGCTCTCGGTACCCAAAACTCCCTAGGCCCTAGTCCATGGTAATGGTATGATAAGAGTTTTGGTAGTGTTGTTACATGTAACTTTTCAAACATATTTAACTAATTTAACCTTGTGCGATTTGTATGAGAAGGTTTTCGTAGTGTTACATGTAACTTTTCAACATATTTAACTAAGTTTCTCAACAGATGTTTAACCTTAAAACCTTTTATTAGTTTAATCTTAAACCTTTTGCGATTTTGATATGTAATTATCACATATATGGTCAAAGACTCGAATAACCTATTCGAAGAATTTTATTTATGCGGCCATTTTTGGGACATTTATGTTAGAGAACAAACATTTAGGCTCAAAGTGCAATAAATGATTAAGATAAGTCCTTCTTTGCAAACTTTTATTTTTAAAGTTCGTCTCTCTCGTCTTCTTCCCCAATTTGAGTCATTGACCAGAGACTGTGGAAGAGTTTACTTCATCACTTCCGCTGGCAAAATATAATTAAAAACCAAAAAATATCAACGAAAATGGAAGAAGAAGAAGAAACGCAGAAATTGCAGGAGAAGAAGACGAAAAAGCAACAAGAGGAAGAAGACGACAAAAAACAAAAACAAGACCAGTTTCCTCCATCTGCAAAATCTCCGCTTCAATCGCCGTCACAACTCAACAATCGTAACCCCGAGATGTCTTCTAGATCATCGCTTCATTCATTACCACCAACAACAATAGATTCTCCTCCTGATTCACCCACCGTCTCTTCAATCCCCGATAGCCATGGATCTTCTCCTCACACGATCATCCCAACTCCGTCTGTAGCTTCGGTTGCGGCGAAGAACGAGACTCCTTTTAGGATTACCAACGGAGACTTCGTTGAGCAGAAACTCGGCGAGAGTAGGAGGCAGCTGAGGCCGAGTTTTTCTGCTCCGCGTGAATCGAAACGGGCTAGTTTGGTTAGGAAAGCTTTGCTTGGATTTAGAGTTTCTGCGTTTGTGTCCTGTCTCGTTTCGTTTTCTGTTATGGTTGCTGATAGAGATAAAGGATGGGCTCGTGATTCTTTCTACAAATACAAAGAGTTCAGGTTAAAAAACTTTCTTACTCTCTAGCTTCTCTATACATTGAAGTTGAAGTATCTGATAATGCTTGGAAGGAGAATGCTTTAGGGTTCCTAGATGACTCTGATTAAGTCTGATCACTGTTTGGAATTTGAATTTTCTCTTGAAATTAGCTTTGGAAGTCGTGATCTTTCTACAAATACACGTAGTTTGGGTTAAAATTTCTAACTTTCTAGCTTCACTATACATTTAAGTTGAAGTATCTGAAGATGTTTGGAAGGAGAATCAGCTTTAGGATGACTCTGATTTGGTCTAATCACTGTTTGGAATTTGAAGTTTTCTCTTGAGATTAGCCGTGATTCTTTAGGCAAATACAAATAGTTTAGGTAGCTTCATAATACATTGAATTTTAAGTATTTGAAGATGTTTAGAAGGAGAGAATCACCTTTGATAGGATTCAGGGATCCAAAAATTAATACCGTAGTATCTGTAAGACTAGTTTTAGCCTTTTAGGTTGGAATTTCATCTGAGCTCAAGGGTTTTTGGTAGATGACTCTGAAATGGTCTGAACAATGTGTGGAATTTGAATTTTTTTTTATCTTGAAATTAGTTGTGGAAGTCGTTTACGTCAAGCTAATGAAGTTGTCTAGTGACCTGTTCTTCCTAAATTATAATAGTTTGTCTTGAGATTACTTTATAAACTGCTAATATATCATGTAAATGTTTTCTTGAGTTGATTTATTCGGTTATTCCTGCAATTTTCTTTTTTTTTTTTGGCATTTTTGGTTGCAGGTTCTGTTTGGCTGCGAATGTGATTGGTTTTGTCTACTCAGCTTTTATGATATGTGATCTCGTGTATCTATTATCCACCAGCATTCGAAGATCACGACATAACCTCCAGCATTTTTTAGAATTTGCTCTTGATCAAGTATGTTTCTTCTTATTCTCTGTGATTGAAACTCTGTTTTCTTGTACCCAGCACAAATGGTAGTAACCTGAAAAATCGAAATACAAAAAACCTAAATCTTGAAAGTTGACACGATAGAGCTAACTAAAAGGTTCAGCCAGATGTTTTAGTAAATCTTACTTTGGCCCTTGGCAAAACGATCCTTTCATTATCAGTTTTGTTTCAAACATGCTTAGCTTCGCTTCATGCTAAAGTACTGTTTCGGTGTCACCTTACCTAACCTTTTATCTTTCAAAAGCACATGATCAAAGTCAAAGTTACCATGATATTTCAAAGTATAAAAACATCTCGAGTTGCTTCAAGGCTTAGGATATATAGACAAAGATATTAATTGCTTGTGAAATAATTCAATCATTTGAGCTAATTGTTTCTGATTCTTGTACATAGGTTAGTGTTAGTCTCTGCTTGATGGCATTATCATTAAGCGTACCACCTAAGTGCTCCTCCCTTAAACTCTATTCCGCCAAATGCTGAGGAGTTAAAATGGTTTTGATGTTGCAGATGATAGCGTATCTTCTTGCATCGGCCTCAACTTCAGCTTCGATCCGTGTAGACGATTGGCTATCAAATTGGGGAGCAGACAAGTTCCCAGACTTAGCTAGAGCATCTGTCTCATTATCTTTCGTCTCCTTTGTCTCGTTCGCCTTTTGCTCCTTGGCTTCCGGTTATGCTCTCTGTTCACTCCGGTCTATCTAAACCAAAACAAGAACAAGCTCGAGACAAACAATCTCATTTTGTTATAACCTATAGTTCACTATCGAAGTTATATCCTTCTATACTTGGTCTGCAGAAAGAAATTGACCCTGAAACTCTCTAAATGAGGAAGAGGGTCCACTGTCAAATTAAAATTTCTTTATAGTGGAGGACTTTTTTTGTTTTTTCTCATTTATGTCACTTATCTATTCACTGTTTGTTATTGTTCTAAGAAAAGTTATATGATAAAATCTTCTCCTTAGATTTTCGATTTACTGGCAAAAAGATTCATTCAGATGCTTACATTTTAGTATTGTTTTTTATTTTATTTTTAATATGTGTATGTAATGTAAAACATCTAAATTTATGAAATGAAAAGAGTATTACTAAAGAAAGCGTACATATGCTAATGCTATCACAACAATCTATGCATTTCATCGTCACCAACAGAATCCCTAATAATAATAATACACGTAAACTTTTCTAAACTTCTTAAAAAACAATTCGTTTTATAGGAAAAATAATTTATCTCCTGGATTTAATAGAGAAAAAGTCAATTGTTTTATTCTTCTTATCTAATTCTTCCAATTCTTTTAGCTGAAATATTTGTCGTCTCATTTATTTTTACTGATGAAATAAAGAAGAATAAAGAGTAAAACTCAATTTAGAAGGAAAATTATTCTACTATAAACTAACAGTCAGAGCCAACAACTTATCAATCTCATCACCAACAGAATTACTAATAATACAAGTAATTTTTAGACAGATATCTTAAAAAAACATTCTTATTCGATTTTAAAGTGTACTATACTAAATAAATTCTCAATTTTATCAATCAGAGATCATCAAGCACCATAACATTTTTTCATTTTAAGAAATCGAATCCAAACACCAGCAGTAATAGTCTGATCGTGAAAGGTCGAGCAACTCCTCCTCTGACATCTTCTCAAGCTCGTTCTGCCTCCACGCCGCAAAGTTGTTACGGTTCTGTGTGTCTGAGGCCAGTGGATAAGTCTCGGTCTTGTGTTTCTGGTATCGCATTCTCGTGTATAGCCTCATCGCTGCAATGCAGTCCTCATAAGGATCTTGTATTCCCACATGAATGTCATACCTTTATAAGGGCAAAAAAAATTATTAGAATTACAATGAAGGCAGTCTAAATTTTATATGAAAATTATGAAATAGTATATTTTCTTTAATACAAATTAACAAGATAGTGTAGAATTTAAATCCTAAACTTTTAATTCTCTGACCTCACCAAAAATAACTTTTAATTCTAAACCATATGCTCTAAAAAAAACTAAACCTTAATTGTAAACCTTAATGCCTAAAATCCAAATCAATAACCCTAAAAACTAAACAAAATGATATTATTTCTTTCATTTTAAAATATTCAGCATACATTTTTTAATTTTTCATATCCTAATTCAAAAATATTTTTTTAGAAAAATAATAAATTAATTCTGCAGTTTTGTGTCTTAAAAGTACTTTTAAGTTTAGCTTTTTAAGTACGAGAGGAGCAAATTAGATATACGAAACTTTTGGTTAGGAGAAAATGATATAAAATATGAGGTAGATAGACAAATCGAACTTTGATATAGATAAATATTGGAGATATTCCTAGGATTATCATCGGCTGATTTTATTCGATTTTATAAGAAACTTTTTAAGCTAATCAGTATATCGTACTTAACACGGTAGTTAAAAACTTTTAATCACGTCAAAAGTACATCGGATTCGGATCCGTTACTTGTAGTTGTTGCATGCGTCCGAATATCACACACGACAAATTAAAATAAAACTATAGAAACGTATAATATATATATATATATATATATATATATAGGGAATATATATACATGCATGGTTTAGTAGATAAACTTATCTTCTCGAGTTGAATAATTCTTTACAATTTTTTTTTTTTTTTTGGTAAAAGTTTCCTTACAAGTTAATTACAGAATGTTTAAATTAGTTTGATCAAGTAAATTTAATTTTCACTAACTTTTAATATCGTATGACGAATGTTGTAAATTATATACAGATGAGCCGAAATTAAATTTAATTATAAAATATAGAGTTTATTGTACCATAAATGTCCACGAATCTTTCATTGTTTTTTTTCATAGAAAATAGAGATGCAAAAAGGAATTACCCGAGGTAGGCTTGGGTTAAGTACTTGAGAGAGTTGCTTAGCTTGCTTGTTTTCATCAATGGAGGGTATTCCGCAGTATCTCTATTGAACAACAGAAAAACATAACAATTTATAAAAAGCATTAAATTATACATATAAACTAACATAATATAATGGTTGAAAAAACACAAAGTAGTCTTTGTTATTTATATTTACTATTTTAATATGATTATGTACTAAGGATTGAAATCAAGACAAATTCTAATATATGTGACCTTTATTTATAACAAAATATTCGTGCACTTAATAAAAAGTGTTAATGTCTTTCTTATCATACATCTATTCTTTTTTTTAATCTATTATATATGAATCGAAATCCATACTAATATGCGTAAATGGTGCGAGTGAAAGTGACCATTAGCTTTAAAAAAAGTAATGTGTCTAGTAAAAGATTTGTTTACCTTATCATGGTTGAAGAATATTCAAGCTGAAGACAGTCAAGATAGTTATCAAGTCCATGTCCCACGAGAATCCTTGCTTTCCCACTTCTTGAACGAATCTTCCACATTGGTTCTCCATTACAAAGAAACTCTTGAACCTTTCTCTGTGCTTGCTTCAATGGCATTGCGTCCCTTAGATTCTCAGGCCTTATTCCTGTTGTCTCGTATCTGTAATTCGTTACTGGCATCGATGGTTTCACGTACGTGTGGAAAATCACGTTTTCGCTCTCATCCGTTATGCAAACCCTCGCGCATAGGTCGAGCGATCCGTCACTACCTCCTCCAACCATCTTGCATGAGAGTGCGACCACTCGTGGTGACCTTGAAGAAGTGTAGTCTATAGTAGGATTGTCTCTTAGGCCTAAGGCCGCCATACGAGTAGTTAGTCCCTGAAAAATTTCATAGCCTTAGAAAGATTAATTTTTGTTTTGTCAACATATGTAATTCAATTAAAACGGTTTAGAAATCCAAACCGAATGTACAATTAATTGCAAAAATCAAATACAAACTAAAACAAGAAATTTTGTGTGCATTACATTGAAAATATTAATTTATGAAAAAAATGAAATATTACACTTTGAAAAATGAAGTTATCTTTATATGTAAATGCCAAGACAAACACAATTTTTGTTGGGTTTGAAACAACTAAGATTAGAATTATGTACGTAATTCTGACGGTATTTTCGACGGAAATAATCCATCGAAAATTTTCGATGAAGTTTTGATGGATTTCAGACAATATTTTTTTATTTTTTTTTAACGTTCGTCAGAAATTTCATATATATATATATGGGAAAATAATATATAATTACAGAATTGATGTTTGAGAGCTGGCATCTCTCTTGATGGATCCTACGAGCGTTGGGGCTTTCGAGGATCATAAGACAGAATCTGCACCCAAGAATGCTGAAAATGTTCTTGCATTCTTGTTTCGGCAACGGACCTATTATATATATGATCACATATTCCGAAATGAAATTAGAAAAATGAAATGAAACACTAAGTTTATACCAATGAGAAATATAATGGTTAGATATTATACCAATGACATGTTCACGGAGGGAGTCAAATGAACGGCAATGTTTGTTACAAATGCCACAAGTAGGCTCATGAACTGAATGATAAGAGATCCTCATATGCTCCACCAAATGCTCTTTTTTGTTGAATTGCCTATAACACCCTGCACACTTGTTCCTGCATCCATGCATGCTTTAAATCATCATTTACTTCATGATTTTTGTTTTTGATAACCGAAACTTAGATTAATTGCTAGGGTCTTTAGAAGAGTCTGGTTTTCTTGTCATTTAACACGTCCAATATGAATGAAGTTGCAGTGATATTTGTTTCATATTTTCAAAATAAATTATTTTAAGTACAATTATTCTCACTAAAATACCAATTTTATAGTTTTCTAACGTAATGTTGCAAAAGTCTTACGCATATATACGATATCATTAGATGTGTGTGTTTGTGGTTATTAATTAAACGTATATAGACCAATGGTGCGAAAAGGAAACCTTGTTCAAACTTTAATCCGATCCAAGATAATATAAATTTATCCAAAAGAAACAAAATTTTACGCAAAAATAAGTACCTTAGGGTGTCTGAGGACTCCATTGACAATCTGTAGTCCATAGTAAATAACAGCAAACACAAAGTTTGAGAGTTAAGAGATCTTGATTTAACGGGTTTAGTATTGTTTTTGTCGACGTGTGTGTTGAGATTGGAGAATCAATGAGAATGCGTTTATATAGGCAAATCATGAGGAATATATAGAAGAATCCAAAAAAAATTAATAATAAAAAAATATGAAATTAGATGATTCCCTGACCATCCTTATCTATATCCATTTTGAGGTTTCTTTGGGTTATATTTTATTAATTACATGAAAAGAAATTAAAAAAAAAAAAAGAGGACATGCCTTTCTAGTGCGGTTCCTCATGATTTCGATTTAAGACCATTAGTTTAGTATATATAATATTTATATATTTTTCAATAGTTAATTATATCTGGCAAGGGCTTGAAAGAAAGCTTATATATGATCTTTAAATACACCAAGTTTCTGTTGGTTCTAGATATAGTCACCTCAAAGGATCAGACTCGTTAGTCCACTCCGATACATGGATCTTCACATCAAAGGATCAACCTTGTCAGTCCCCTATGTTTTTTTTTCTTTCTGTTTAGCTCCTATTTCGTCTTTTTTTTTTATTATCTAATTTGTTGTTCCTTATTTTATTAGTGATTTGACGACTAATTCCCATTAAAATTCATTTTCTCTATATATATAACCAGTGGTCCAGAATATTGCATTTAATGTTTTTTTTAATAATATAACAACATTCGAAATTTCGAATCTCTTATTTAACAAAAATAAAAAAAAACTTTCGAAATTTGAACTAATGCTTCTAGGATAGAAACTTGGGGTTGACTTTTCTGGGTCAAACAATGCAAATAAGACTATATTTTGACCAATACATGGGGCCAAGTCAAGATTCTAGTACTTTTGTTCGTGTGTGGTCGCCAAAAGATTCCAGATTTTGTAACAATTGTTAGAAAAGGGAGAAATATTCATGAACATAATTTAATTATATGAGAGACTATGCCAAAAAAAAAGAATAATAATAATAATATGAGAGACTATAAAAGTTAATGGTCCATTGTGGTATAACACCAAGTATATACACTCGTAGGTTTTTTCTATTATTGTCAACTTCTCTACTATATTCATCATTGCTTCACCACTAGGATACAGATCATCTAATCAATTCACGTGCTAAGAGAAAAATGTAAATACAAATGTGCATAGCTGGTCGGTCCATCCACATAAATTTAGGTCAAAAGAACTTATATATTCTCCTACGAAGTATTCTCTTCTTGTCCTGTTTCATGACTCAATATATTCACATATGTAGACGCCTCAAAGAAACTACAAAGTTACCTCATCAATGATAATCAATCTAAATCGTTTGGCTGAAATGTCGCAAGAAACGAAAAGGAAAGTGATGGAGCGGAAGCAACAATAAACATTTCAACCAAAAGATTCAAGAGAATTCTCACTTGGGACCTGGTTTTTGAACTCGTTGAGATCACGATGGATCTATTGAAAACAAGGGATAAAGAATATTTTTCTCTCAAAAATAAAAACTTTTTATTAATCAATTATAGTCTCCATAAAACAATAATAGGCTATTTCAAAAAAGCCTAAAACTCTGAAAACTTTAATTCTAATTAATATAGAAAAACTACTAGAATATATAAAATAAAAGTAATACATATTTATGATTAAGATTATAATAATTATTATATGCGCTGCATTAGAAAGGATTTCATGATCTAACGGAAAAATATGGCTCATTAGATTTTAAATCAAATTTGGCTATATATGTTTAAGTTTTTTTTTGTTTTTTTGTTAAACCGTGGGAGTTCCGAGTCTTCGGTCCGTAATTTCCTAGGGTATCCTGATTCAGACTTTAGATATTCCGATTTAAAAAATAATTATATGTTCCAAAAAAGGTTTGAACCCGGAGCACAAGAGTTCCAACTTAATGAAATTAACATTCATATCAACAAAAAAAAAAACAGAATGTTGCATTTAGAACTCCATCTATGTCTAACATATAGTTTGACATAGTTTCTATCCAGTGATCTATTTAAAGATGGATTTGTGAAAATTTTCATCGAAAAACATGTTCTTGGTAAGAAGATCGATATTGCGACAAATCTATAAATAATGCTAATAGAACACATTTCAAAAGGAAAGCTAATTCAATGCTATTGTGTTTCGTATGGTGTGGACAAGTGATTTGGGTAGTTTGACCTCATCAACTATATATGAGCGAGATTTAGACGCCGAAAACAAGAATTAGGCTAATCCTACCTAAAAAAGAACTCGACTAATTCGAAAAGAGCTTTGGTTTATAATCCTCTATCAATTTCAAAAAAAGAAAAAGAAGATGCTTAATTAATTCAAGATAGTTTATTCTTAGACTAAACAGAACTAAGAGACGATGTAAGTTAATCGTATGAAAAGATATATATTCACACCGAGAGATACAAATAAGAACGAATGGAATCACAGATTCATCAGAATACCATGAAGACATCATGGGACAGTCAAATCTTCTATACGACCATATAAAGTAAATGAATATTGGATTGTCCTCTTTTGTTTTCGTTTCTGAAAGAGAAAAGAAAGGAAAATTTCAAATTGTAGAAACTTTGGGAAAACCTTAGAAAAAAGCAAAAAAGATGCCTCTTTGACCAAATCTTCTTTGCCTCTTTGACCAAATTTTCTTCAAAGAAAATTTGGCTTTTCAATTTCTTTTAGAACTGTTAAGTTACTATCTAAAGAGATAAATTTTGTAGGATCAGTGTTAAATTTTGTTATAATATTTTCCTATGTTATAACAGAGTTTATATACTCGTATAGCATTGAGCTCTTTATCATTTTCTTGTGCTGAGAGCCTTTAATTACAAGTGTTCTTCAGATTGATTTGTTGTAGATTTCTGGGATTGAGCCTAACTCGAGACTAGAGAGTTACACATCGTCATCTGCACATCGTGATGCTTGAACTCGTTAAGTGTAATGTTTTTCTTCTTTCTTTCACATATATATACATACCTTAATTTCTTTCACATATTATGTTTTTTTTTTTTTTTATTGTTAACAACCGTGACTTAAGTGTTCAATTGTTTAGGAGATCGATTCTGAGCGATGCAATAATCCTTAACAACAAAAAATTACGATTACATAAGATTAGTCTTTGAGCTATAAAATGTGACTAAGCCATCAAAGTGTCTTCGGCTAAAAGAAGAAATGTTAAAAGACAATTGATACTCTTTTATAAGTTTTTAGCCTATTATTAATGAGTTACAAAAAAAAATATATAGCTAGTGTTTTCTTTATACTATATAATACCTTGTGATAGTTATGCCTGCCACATGCGTATTATATTCTGACGCAGCAGAAGTTTTTAGGGATAGGACTATAAATCCGTTAATTTTTCAGAATACCGGATAACTAGGTATAAACGCAAGACTATTCGTTTACTCTGAGAATCTCTGAATAAACCAAACCTTCTTGAACTCGCTGAGATCTCTACAGATCTACTGAAAACAAAAAAAATACTTTTCTCGGTGCTTATCAAAAACTATTTATAAAATATCAATATCAATAACAACTGAATAATATAAGAGACTAAGAATGTTATTTATAATAAACGTTCAAAATCCTAAAATTTAAAATCCTATAATAATTATAATTAATTAAATAAAATATAATAATGAAGATATTTAGAAATAAATATCTTGCTGCATTATATTCCGTGTAATGTTTTTTTTTTAAAGTTAAGGTTTTATATCGTACACAACCCACGATACTTTTGAGCTTTTCAATCCTTTGTATATTCGAAAAAAACATGATCAAATATTAATTTACAAACATGACTACAAAACTTTGCCAGCTATGAAAAACACTTATGACACAAACATTAATAAAATAATTGATTTTAAAATGAACTATTAAATTTAAGATTATGAGACAAAGAACCACGAATAAAGGAACGTTGTAATATAAAAAATAAAAAATAAACTCAATAACTTTACTAATTATGCTCTTTGATTCTTTCAATCTTCTTCCTTCATTCTTAATTCTACAATCAAACCAAAAGAGTCATGTTCGTAGCTAAAACATGGTTCAACTAGAGGAGCTCTCCGACGTATCAACTATTTATGAAGATGAATCAAACTCCCATTACAATGATGTCGATGATAATGACGAACCAATCACATCTATGGTGTCCCAACCTTTCTATATAAACAAGGTATGATCCTGCCATCTCATGATCATGGCTTGTATGGCATCGGCAGCAACAGCCTTGCCTGTTCCGGATGTCCGGAAAGAAGACACGGCCTTATCGAAGGCTATGCGTGCTATCATGTGATGGGTTCTCAGTCCACAAGGGACTGTGCTTAATCGTCTCCAGATATCAACTATCCACCGCACCAGAGACACCCTCTCACACTCATCACGTGTGGTCCACCACCAGGCAGCCACGGTAGCTGCCGTCGGTGTGGGGAGAAACTTGGGCAACTTCTCTATCATTGCTCTCTTTGTGATTTCAGTGTTGATCTATATTGTGCTCGAAACCCTCCGGAGCTAGCTAGTCGTGCTCAAAAGAAGGAAATGGAATGTGGCTTTTGAATGGTATAAATACTACAAGTGTGGCTTTCGTTGCAAAGGACCTTTTGTAGTAGCCACACCTACGATAATTGTTACGTTTGCTCTTTTTCATGTTTATGTAAAGGAGATACTCTTGTGTTTTTCAGAATTAGAGATTGAATAATAGAAGCATTGACCATATTTTGTGCATGTCTTGGATATTTTCTTCAGTTATTGAAAAGGTTTTATCAATAAAATTTCTATTGATACGCAACCTAGCTTGCATATGTATTTTTTTAAACGTAAACTTTGGCATTTAAGTTTATATGTGGTAATTATTTCGACACATTATTTTTTGGTCATTTCTTACACGCAACCTCAAACTAATAAAGAAGTATGTATAGTACTGTATTTCCACACAAAAAAAAAAACAAAATTAGTTATTACTGTTTTATTATAAGTGATTAAGGTTTTTGCACAGCTATTCAGAAAACACAAATTTTTCATTTAATTTATTTTATTTTTTAAAAATATATCATTAACTACAACAAATTAACCTAATAAAAAAATATACATGATTATTTCGTTGGTCAAAAAAGTCAAATACATTTAAATTTTGCATAAAAACTAGAAAACATCATTTAATTTAAAACAAAAATAATCTCATAAAATATCACTTATAGTGAAACATGTAGTAGTTTACAAGCACAAATTACAAAACTTTCGCAGCTCACAAGCACTGTAACCCAAATATTCGAATCTTAAATATAAGATTAGGGGACATAGATAACCTCAGAAAACGAAACGGTCTATAATAAAATAAAATAAATTCCTTAACGCCTTAACGGCTATATTTTTCCTTCTTCTTTTTTTTTTTTTATATTAAGATATTATTCCTACGACAAGAATCAAACCAAAAGATTTAAGTTTGTCCAAATTTTAGTATATAGATCATTTGTCTAATTTTTGGAAGTATTAGGATTTTCTTAGCTATTTTTCCAAAAATGATTAGTTATTAGTTTACACAACCTTTGACCCAAAAAAAGAAGAAGTTAATTTACAAAAGCACCATTAGCAAACTTTGGCAGCTCTTAAATCACTCTAACCCAAATATTCGAATCTTAAATATATATATAAGATTAGAAGACATACCTTTGGCTATATCTTTTCCTTCTTCTTCCTTTTTTTTTATATATTAAGATTATCCTACGACAACAAGCAAACCAAAAGATTTAAGTTTGTCAAAATAATAGTATAGAGATCATTTGGCTAATTTTAATCTTAGCGATTTACCCAAAAATAATTAGTTATTAGTTTACACAAAGCACAATTAGCAAACTTTGGCAGCTCTCAAAGCACTCTAACTCCAATATTCGAATCTAAATATAAGATTAGGAGACATACATAACCTCAAAAAAAAAAACGAAACGGACCATATAAAAATTAATTACTTAAAGGCTATATCTTTTCCTTCTTCTTCCCTTTTTATATATTAATATTATCCTACGACAACAAGCAAACCAAAAGATTTAAGTTTGTCCAAATAATAGTATAGAGATCATTTGGCTAATTTTAAGAAGTCTAGGATTTTCTTAGCTATTTCCCCCAAAATTAATTAGTTACTATTAGTTTACACAAAGCACAATTAGCAAACTTTGGCAGCTCTCAAAGCACTCTAACCCCAATACTCGAATCAAAATTAATATAAGATTAGAGGACACATAACCTCAAAAAAATAAAAGGTTCATAAAAATATTAATTCTTTAACGGCTCTATCTTTTCTTTCTTCCTTTTTTAAAAACTATTTAGATATTATTCCTACGACAAGAAGCAAACCAAAAGATTTAGTTCGTCAAGACTAAAAAAAATGGTCCTAGTTGAGGAACTCTCTGATGAAGCAACTTCACATGAAGAAGATGAAGCATACTCCTCCTATGATGATGGATCATTAACACCATCAATGGTCTTCGAACAGCTCATGGGACCAACCCTGATACTTCCATCTCACGAACACTCTTTATCTCGACACGGTAGTAGCAGCGCTCACTGCGAGGGATGTCCTGAACTTAGAGGAAACTCTTTCGAAGGCTACAAATGCTATACATGCGGCTTCACCGCCCACAGAGACTGTGCCGAGTCATCGCCGGAGATTAACCATCCTTCTCATCAGAGACATCCTCTCAAGCTCCTCACACATGGCTTACCACCAGTGGCTGAAGATGATGATTGTCGTCTATGTGGAGAAAAGCTCGGAAGGTTAGTCTATCATTGTTCAATCTGTGATTTCAGTTTAGATCTATATTGTGCTCGAAACCCGCTTCAGCTAGTTGTTCACTACCCTAAAGGTCATGAACATATGCTCACACTCATGCCAAGGCTCATACGCTTCACTTGTAATGCATGTGGTCTTGAATCCGATCGTTCTCCTTACGTTTGTCCTCAGTGTGATTTCATGATCCATGAAGGTTGTATCTACTTACCACGCGTCATAAGCATTATACGTCATAGACATCGTATCTCTCGCACGTATTTTCTTGGTCTTGGAGATTGGATATGTGGAGTTTGTCGAAGAAAGATAAACGGGAGATATGGAGCTTATTCTTGTTCGGTTTGTACGGATTACGCGGTTCATTCCAAATGTGCCACGAGGAGGGATGTTTGGGATGGGAGAGAACTTGAGGACGAGCCTGAAGAAAACGATGAATGTGAAGAACCGTTTAGGGTTGTGAGTGATGGAGTAATAAATCACTTTAGCCATCGAGAGCATGATCTAAGATTTCATGAGGATGGTCTTACGAATATGCGTTGCAGAGCATGTGTCCGTCCTGTCTATTCTCATCCGTTCTACATTTGTATGCAATGTGATGACTTCGTTCTACATGAAACGTGTGCTAACCTTCCTCGAAAGAAACGACATGTACTTCACCATCATCAACTTACTCTATACCCTGATGATATCATAGTAATGGATTCTCCAATGACTCGTGGAGTATTCTTATGCTCTGCTTGTAATCGGCTATGCAGTGGTTTCAGGTATGAATGTTGCGATATCAAATTAGATGTACGATGTGGTTCTATATCCGAACCATTTTTGTACGTTTGTCATCCACATCCTTTGTTCCAAACTTCACTAGATAGCAAGATATGTGTGGTTTGCAAGCAAGAGTCGAATTATGTTCTTGATTGTATAGATTGCGACTTCGTTTTGGATTTCAAGTGTGCTACTTTACCAAGTACGGTAAGGTACAAATACGATAAGCATCCTCTCAGGTTATGCTACGATGGAGATAAGGACATGACCGGTAGTTACTGGTGTGAGATATGCGAGAGAGAAATGGATCAAAGGATAATGTTCTACACTAGCGAAAGTTCTGGCTCGACTGTTCATATTGATTGTGTACTCGGAGATTTCAGGTATGTGAAGCCTCGACTATGTTTTGAGTTCAATGGAAAGAAATGGAAAGTGGTTTTAAATGGTATAAATCGACCAGGATGCTACAAGTGTGGCTTTCGTTGTAAAGGACCTTTTGTTGTAGTGAGCGTAGACTATGAGGATTGTCATGTTTGTTCTCTTTTATGTTTATGGAAAGGAGATACTTTTGTATTCGGGAGTAAAAGAGACTGAATAAGATAATATCTATTATCCTTTTGTTTTATCAATCTTCTGATGTCATAAATTAGTATCAGAGTATTTTAATTGAAAGGTTTTATTTTATTTTAGTTTCTATTCAAACGATACAAAATAAGAAAAAAAAAAAGAAAAAAAACAAATCGTAAATTGGATGGTCCACACTTTACCCTATAGGCAAATTTTTTGGGATTAACCAAATGTGTTAAAATCAGACGAAATTATAACTCTAAAGTTAGCCTAGATGAGTGGATGGTTCAGGGAACAATAAAAATTAGTGGATGGTAAAACTATTTGAAACTTATATATATATATATTAATGTGAGAAATGAAAAATAGTTGTAGGAATCTGTATGGTAAATGAATAAGTTAAAAGAATAAATCAGTTGCCCCCACAAACTTTATGTAGCAGCATTATCGTTACTAAGTTGGTATATAAGAACTACATACTACGTCAGTGTTCACGACCCATAATGTTTTTTTTGTGCGTGTGTAATAGCTGTGGAAAACAAAATACATAGGCAAAAAGAAAAATAATTATATTTAATTTCTGTAAAAGTTGTAGAGTTAAATAGGACCAACAAATAAGTTGAAATTATCCTAGTTAATGTTCATTAACCGGGTTCGGTTTGTTGTTGCAGATCTTTGACAATAAGAATTTATGGGGCCAGGCGTCATGGATTTCTAAGTCGATTTTCTTCTTTTTTTTGGTTGAATGTTATATAACTTTATCTCTTAGTCGATTTCTATTTATAGCCTAACTACTTTTGAACAGACTTTTGATAAACGCAGTAATGATTAGGAAACCTCCTATTAATTTGGAGTGCACAATAAACCTATAAAATAATAATTGAATGTATAAACAAAAGAAAAAATTATAGAGAATACCACAATTATACAAAAATTTGTAAAAAATACCACATTCTCATCAACTTTATATCCAATACCACAAATGCTAGGTAAAATGACGCTTCGATCCTTCTTTGGAGGTGGTTGCTTTTTTCCAATCCAATGATAAGACAGTCTCGTTGAACGGGCCAATAAATGCAACTTTTTAATAAAGTTTAGTATTTATTTTCTCTCGCTTCTTCTTCTCTGTTTCGCACATTTTCAATATCTCTACCGTCTGAAAGTGTCACCACCATAATCCTACTCTGGCCCGGTCTCATCAGAATAAATCAGCAGGGATTGTCTATTCCGTGTTTGTCCATCATTTCTTCC
>OVAY01000115.1:0-97581 GCA_900406395.1 Kernera saxatilis
ATAAAAAATATGTACAATATTTAAAGTGACAGTTTCTACAGCTTTGTTTAATAATCAGATTTTAAAATATTTAAAGTAACAGTCACAGTTTCTAAAGCCAAAATCTCTACAGCAAAAAGTCTAAAGCAAAAGTCTAAAGTCAAAATCCTTACCAATCAGGCTCATAGTTACTGTTAACACTAATCTGATTAGTTTAACAGTCACTAACTCAGTTAACCAAAATAAACCGGTTAAACCAAGTATCTAATAAAGAATATGTGATAACGCTAAGTACGGTCCGACTACGAATAATTAAATGGATAGTTGCACGAGTGGGAATTAAGCAACGATGGACTGCCAAATCTAAATTATGCCAACTAATTAATGATTATATTACATTATTATTTAACAAAACACATCTAGATAGCTAGATCTGTAAGAGGCCTCCTGTGTCTAAGATTTAGAGGTCGTTCTTTCTTGGCATGAGTCAAATAAACATTTTCCAAGCTCCAAAATTACGAAGTTACAAATTTTATATATTGTTCTGTATATGTAGACTAAGAAAACATCCATATTAAAATTATGTAACACACACACGCAAAATTAAAGTTTTTGAACTGCTTTATAATCATTAACGAAACAATTAAAATATATTTACTAAATTTTATCTGGTTTTATACATGCACGAGTTGTTCATATTAAACAAACAAATCTCGATTTTTACATATTACACATACTTAAATATTAATCTCCAAATTGTTCGCAACGTTTACGATTAGATTACATAAAATATCTTCCATATTTTTTTTTTGTTAATAAAATATCTTGCATATTATTAAATAGATTTTATAAAGAAAATATTATAAAGTTTGTTAGATTTTTTTTATCAAAAAAAAAAAAAAAGTTTGTTAGATTTTGATGGATGCATATCAAATTGACAATTTTGAATTTCTGCGGGTAAAAAAATACATATAGTTGAACCGTAACACTAAGAAGCAAAAATCCAGTGTTGACAAAAAAAGAAGCAAAAAAGATGAAGCTAGTTTTAGCACTTAGTTCGAAATACTAGTTCAAATAAATATGGGTTGGTACTAGTACAGTAACTCAGTAAGTAGTATCCAAAAAACTTCTCTTAAATATTATTGCACTAGCAAATTTATATTAAGCCGCCGTAATATTATATATTTTTAAACATGCCAAAGCTTTTAAAAATACAAAGGAAAAAAAAAGCAACTTAGTGGCAAACAAAACGAAAAAAAAACTTACTGAAAAAATCTACGAGACGATGGCTAAGAAATTAACTTAATGACAAAAATGCGTCGAGTGCATGAACCTGGTAGTATTCGATGAACCTTATTGATTAATAATATAAATACTGCATATTTTAAAAAATTATTTATTTATTGTCCAACTTGCGTTGATAACTTGATACATAAATTAATGACAGCTCATTTGACCCTCCGGAAGAATCTGAAAATCAGAAAATCTTTAGGGATACAAGAATTTTTAATATTGACTGCTGACTTATTAGGATTTAATCTTAATATATTTTAATAGTAAATAATCTAGTAATTTCCTGGTTGCACAAAGATACCTAATAATTTCCTAAATTAAACTTTTATTTTAATTAGATGTTTAACGTAATCCATATTTTATTTAGTTGTTAGCCACAATTCACTGTTACAAATTGTAAAAAGTTAAATAAATAATTACTATAATTAGTGTATCGTCCACTTTGAATTTCACTATTAAAAAACAGTATTAACGGTTTTATTTTCAGTACTAGCTTGTGCCTTTTTTTTGTTTTCGTGTCGTCTAAGTTTATGACATTTAAACCGTTATATGTAAACTCTAAAGTATACGTTTTAACATCTACACATCGATTATTTAAGTATGTTAATATACTCCTATTTAATTTGCTACAAACTACACCAGGTAATGAGATAATTTTGTTTTTAATATAACTTCGGGTGATGGGTTTAAAACTAGAATTTGGTCCAATCCCAATTGAATTAAGCCGTTCGACTAATCTCAGAGATAAACATGTCCATCGAGAAAACCTTCATATGTTGGATTTGCTTTGCAACGACCAAGAACTACACCATCAGCTCCGGCTACCATAGCATACCACGACTTGTTCCAAACGAGAATCAAACTTATGTCATAAAGGTTTACACCCGTTTCTAAATCAATTCGTCATTTGACCACGTTTGCGTCTAACGTAATGAAGATAAACTCAAAATTAAGTTTAAAATTATATTTAAGATTTGTAAAGTTTGTGAAAGTCACTTTCAAAATCTAAATAACATGACAAAAAAAAAAATATATAAGACCAAGACAACATTTTTGTTTTGTATCAAAGAGTGAGTGTTAGTTTATTTATAACGAACAAATAGATTGATGACAAAAGGAAAAAGTAAAATGGAAGAGCAAAAAAAGAGAACTAAACACGACTAGTTCAACGAACCAGTTATATATAAATTGGTTGAAAAATAGCAATAACAAAAAAAATCGTCTAATAGTACTATATATCTGAAGGGGAAAAAGAAGATATGTTTTTGTTTGTCAACATAAAGAAACTACTTTAGCAAATTAAAAAACATAAAGAAACTAAAAAAAAAAAGGTTTTAATGAGAGAAGATGCATGCATGGTAGAGGAAGTCACACGCAGAATGACGAATGTTTGAATAGACAAAGGAATATAAAGACATAAGAGCCCATCCTTTTCGCATTCACGAATACATCCCCCTCGAACCCAATTTATATTGCCCACTCCTTTCACTTCCTATTGTGGACTTTTAATATTGAATTATTGATTTCAAAAAGCTTTTTTCTCTTTCAATTACATGTCTGGCGTGAGTTTAAATCTGGATGTGTCACCATATACATTATAGTTGATTTTTAAAACGTTTTTTAATGATGAATTTTAGACTACTAAAAGTGAACTGATGAAAAAAAAAAAGTAAATTAAACTCGGATCCAATGTTTTCAATTGAGATTGGTCTAAGAAATATATATTACCAAATTTTTTGCAGAGATGTAATTGAATTCCATAGGTAGAAAATATTTGGATTTTGTGGACAACATGGTTTTGTCTTTTACACGTAGGCATGTTCCTCTTTCAGCTTGTTTCCTCTTTGGATACGATTACTACTTAGGTTTACTTTATTCTTTATCTTATAATTGCAGTTGCATTCCACCAAGAAATTAATACCAACTTAATTGTTTAAATAGAAAATCACTTCCTCTTTGTTTGCAACAAAGAACATTACGTAAAGTAAAAAAAAAATAAACAAAGAAGATTATTATTTTTAATTTTGTACGGATAATTGATCTAAGTATCATTTACAACAATTATAGCAAAAAAAAAAGAGTATCATTTACAACAAAGGTTTCAAACTCGCAATGCTGAATGCTCGATGAAAAAAAGAAAATCAAATTCATATATTGTTTTTTAAATGTCAAAGTTCCCTAAAAAAGAGGGACAAAAGAGGAATATCGCGAAATTATCAACAGAAACGCACCGAGTTCACAGTTTCATCTGATAACCCAAAAAAATAATTCTAATCCATTAGAGAGAGAATTTAAAAAGGGAAAAAAATGGAAAACTAGAGAGAGAAACAAGTGGCTAGCTCGCCGAACTTCTTCATCAATGGCGGTTTCCTAGGGTTTGATGTTATATTGATCGGAAAGTTTCTCATCTAGATCGCGAAACTTCCATGGAAATGCCCGGTAGAAGATCCAATTACACTTTGCTTAGTCAATTTTCTGACGATCAGGTATCGGTCTCCGTCACCGGAGCTCCTCCGCCGCACTATGACTCCTTGTCCAGCGAAAACAGGAGCGCGAGCAACAATAACAGCGGGAACAACGGGAAAACCAAGGCTGATAGAGGCGGATTCGACTGGGATCCTAGCGGTGGTGATCACAGGTTGAGTGGTCAGCCGAATCGGGCTGGTAATATGTATTCTTCGTCGCTTGGGTTGCAGAGGCAATCGAGCGGGAGCAGTTTCGGTGAGAGCTCCTTGTCTGGGGATTACTATATGCCTACGCTTTCAGCGGCTGCTAACGAGATCGAATCGGTTGGATTTCCTCAAGATGACGGGTTTAGGCTCGGGTTTGGCGGTGGTGGAGGAGATTTGAGGATACAGATGGCGGCAGACTCCGCCGGAGGGTCGTCATCTGGGAAGAGCTGGGCGCAGCAGACGGAGGAGAGTTACCAGCTGCAGCTTGCATTGGCGTTGCGGCTTTCGTCGGAGGCTACTTGCGCCGACGATCCAAACTTTCTGGATCCCGTGCCGGACGAGTCTGCTTTGCGGACTTCGCCAAGTTCAGCCGAAACCGTTTCACATCGCTTCTGGGTAAGTGGTTTAATTTAATTTCTCTTTGTTCGTTCCTGTTTAGCTTTGTTTCACAAAATTCTTGAATCTTGGTTTATGCGTGTTGATTTTTAATTGCCGAGTGCTTTTGTTTAGGATTCCGAACTACTGTCGGGGTTTATTGAAAGCTTTGAACTTGTTATAGAGATATGGTACTCTTGTTTCCAAGTTTTAACTAGATCTCCTAAACAACCATTGATCCAAGGTATCAGAAAAGAGATCTGATCATATTAGAATTCTTTAGTCGTAGATGTCATTGCATAATGGGTGTTAAGGCTATCGGATGCTTCAGGAGCTTTTGAAGGTTTACAGGTTTAGATTATCAATATGTCTGCTTGGGATGAGTTGCTCAGGATGGATCTCTATGCAATCAAATATGGACTGTATAGTGAAATACTTATTGCCATTCGTGACGGACATTATATCAAAGTTGCTGTTCTCCATTACTTGGGGCTCAGTAGAGACTAGAGAGGTGGTAAATTCTAATGGCTTGTCATAATGATGTAAAGGTGTCGATGCCGTTGTATATTAGCTAATGGAAACCATGCAGGGAACATGCAGCTGATTAGTGATTTCCTTGCCCCCACAATGAAGAGTGCATTTTTGTTTGTTGGCAGCTCTTATTTCCAAAAATGTGCCATTTTTCTGAGTTGAGGGAGAGAAAAAATATATAAGTAGCAGATGAGATAAATTGTTTAGATGCATTGCGGAGTATGATTGTTTTGTGTACTGCATCAGGTCAATGGCTGCTTATCATACTATGATAAAGTTCCCGATGGGTTTTATATGATTCATGGTCTGGATCCATATATTTGGACCTTATGCATCGATCTGCATGAAAGTGGCCGCATCCCTTCAATTGAATCATTAAGAGCTGTTGATTCCGGTGCTGACTCTTCTCTTGAAGCGATCTTAGTCGATCGGCGTAGTGATCCAACCTTCAAGGAACTTCACAATAGAGTTCACGACATATCTTGTAGCTGCATAACCACAAAAGAGGTTGTTGATCAGCTGGCAAAGCTTGTCTGCAATCGTATGGGGTTTGTACTCTTACAATCCTCATAATCTTTTTGAAGTAGTAATTATATATCTTCCTACTTCTCACATTACTTGGTAATCGTTAATTCTTGCCTCCTTCAGGGGTCCAGTTATCATGGGGGAAGATGAGTTGGTTCCCATGTGGAAGGAGTGCATTGATGGTCTGAAAGAATGCTTAAAAGTGGTGGTTCCCATAGGTAGTCTCTCGGTTGGACTCTGCAGACATCGAGCTCTACTCTTCAAAGTGAGAACCCAACTTCGTTGCTATTGCCATTACATATAAGACTTATCTATTTGAATGATCACATAAATTATTCCGCTTCATCCATTTGTTTGTATAGTAATACTTGTGAAAATTTTTTTTTTTTTTTTTGGCTAGAAAAAACCATGTTATTTGTAACTGTGTGTTGTTTTATCCCTTTTTTGTAGTTGAATTTTTCATTTAAAAAAGGTTTTTATACCTGCCGTTTGGTGCATGCAGGTGCTCGCTGACATAATTGATTTACCCTGTCGAATTGCAAAGGGATGCAAATATTGTGATAGAGACGATGCTGCATCGTGCCTTGTCAGGTTTGGGCTTGATAGGTACGGGTCCAACCGTCCAAGTGATTGCAATGGAGCCTTTTTTCCCTTTTGCTTATGCTTTTTTTTTTTGTTTCTTGAAGAACAATTATAGCCCCAAATGTTTCTCAAAATGTTAGGTCGATAACGTGGAAACTTTGTTTTGGTTTCAGGGAGTATCTGGTTGATTTAGTAGGGAAGCCAGGTCACTTATGGGAGCCCGATTCCTTGCTAAATGGTCCCTCATCTATCTCAATTTCTTCACCTTTGCGGTTTCCACGACCCAAGCCAGTTGAACCTGCAGTTGATTATAGGTTACTAGCCAAACAGTATTTCACCGACAGTCAATCTCTTAATCTTGTTTTCGATCCTGCATCAGGTATTCCCATAGAAAAACCTGAATAACATGTTAACATATTTGCATTTACTGTCATTTAGGGTATTTTATTGATTATATCTTTGATATCTGAAGGGTTAGCAGTCTTAGACTGACTCTGTTGTTTGTTTTCTCATCTCGTTTCATTTTTTTAATGGTTTTTGGTTCTGAATGTGGGTGGGTGCTTTGCTTTGGAAATGGTTTTACCAAGTGATATTTAAACTTTAAACTTGGTAGACTGCTGTTCAAGCATTTTATTTTTGGCGCATTTATGCGAAAGATTGTTTTCTGGACTGGGATTTCTTATATCTACTTGTTTGAATTGTTGTAGATGATATAGGATTCTCAATGTTTCATAGGCAATATGATAATCCGGGTGGAGAGAATGACGTTTTGCCAGAAAATGGTGGTGGGTCTTTACCCAGTGCTAATATGCCTCCACAGAATATGATGCGTGCTTCAAATCAAGTTCAAGAAGCAGTACCTATGAATGCCCCACCAATCAATCAGCCGGTTCCAAACCGGGCTAATAGGGAACTTGGGCTTGATGGTGATGATATGGACATCCCATGGAGTGATCTTAATATAAAAGAGAGGATTGGAGCAGGTATTAATTTTACAAAATAAAAAGTGATCTAGTCTCTGAACGAAAAGAAATTTGAAATTCTTGAGTAAGTGGTTTTGTTGTATACTCTATTCTCGAACAAAATAAGGAAAAAGTCTTGCCCATTTAGAGATTGCTTTCTTCTCTGAGAGTTCTGGATTGTCTTTATCTGTCTACTTATATTTGAGCTACTGCTGTTTCAGGTTCCTTTGGCACTGTCCACCGTGCTGAGTGGCATGGTTCGGTAAGAATTTCTTAGTCTGAATTTTACATGGCTGATTTATTTCGCTTTAAAAGTATGGTTGTGACTTGTGATATTTGGATCAGTTTTATGTTAAAAGAGGCAAATTGTTCAATCTATCTGTTCTGTCATACATTCTAAATCTTACATTTGGACGAAAAGGTGTTTCCAGATTGGAATTTTGTCTTAATATTCCTCTTTGAGTTTTTCAATGGTATCACGAGAAACCTACTAATTTTGACAATTACAAAATTAATTCTCTACCAATTTCAGGATGTTGCTGTGAAAATTCTCATGGAGCAAGACTTCCATGCTGAGCGTGTTAATGAGTTCTTGAGAGAGGTGCACAAATGATTTTTTTTCTTGTGTTTTTGACGACGGACTTCGTGTATTAATGCGCTGCATGATCTTGATTCACTGTTAGGTTGCAATAATGAAACGCCTTCGCCACCCTAACATTGTTCTCTTCATGGGGGCGGTCACTCAACCTCCAAATTTGTCAATAGTGACAGAATATCTGTCAAGGTACGGTTTGCCTGAAGTTGTTATGTGCTGAGCGTAGAGTTTTACCCTATAATATTGCTAATACAATATGCTTTCTTTCAAACAGAGGTAGTTTATACAGACTTTTGCATAAAAGTGGAGCAAGGGAGCAATTGGATGAGAGACGTCGCCTGAGTATGGCATATGATGTTGTATGTTTGATCTCTTTTCTTTACATATTCCTGTATGGGTGGAATTGAGTTTGATTACTTGCTGATCTTGGCGTTTCTTCTCATCGCATTCTCTGTTGCAGGCTAAAGGAATGAATTATCTTCATAATCGCAATCCTCCGATTGTTCATAGAGATCTAAAATCTCCAAACTTGTTGGTCGACAAAAAATATACAGTCAAGGTTAATCTTAGTTACAAAATTGTTGTGTCCAGTGTCTTGATTTTTAATTTAAGTATATATCATTGCCCTTGAGAGATTTCTTCTAAGTTCTCGATTTGTTTTGAAATTTCAGGTTTGTGATTTTGGTCTCTCGCGGTTAAAGGCCAGCACGTTTCTTTCATCAAAGTCAGCAGCTGGAACCGTAAGACTACTTAACTCTTTGTGGTCCTGTTAAAATTTGGTTCAATGGAAGATACAAATAAATGATTGACTTTGATATATCAGCCTGAGTGGATGGCACCAGAAGTCCTGCGAGATGAGCCATCTAATGAAAAGTCAGATGTGTACAGCTTCGGGGTCATCTTGTGGGAGCTTGCTACATTGCAACAACCATGGGGTAATTTAAATCCGGCTCAGGTACTTCGGACTCCAAAACATCTCGATTATGATAATAATAATCTATTTTGCATTTGAGAGTCCCTTAATCTACATTTCATAACACACTATATATATATGATCATAAGAAAATAAAAAATGCTCCATAGGTTGTAGCTGCGGTTGGTTTTAAGGGTAAACGGCTTGAGATTCCGCGGAATCTAAATCCTCAGGTTGCAGCCATAATCGAGGGTTGTTGGACTAAGTACGTTAAGATTTTCCTCTCTCTTTTTTATTTTTTTCTCCTTGAATCTCCTTGGAGTTTATGCATTATGTTTGATTGGCAGTGAGCCGTGGAAGCGTCCATCATTTGCAACTATAATGGACTTGCTTAGACCATTGATCAAATCAGCGGTTCCTCAACCCAACCGCTCAGATTTGTAAAATCCCGGCCCATTTGAAACTCAATACAATCATTATATGCACATATACTCTCAGCATTCTTTTGCTGCCCAGGAGGGAGACACTAGTTAAGATAGCTTTAAGGTACATTCCTTGTCAGCTATCGATCTCATCCTTATACAATCGTGATTCTAATACCAGTCTTTTCCTTTCGGGCTCTTTCTTCGCTTTTGTTGTTATTTGTTTGTTTACGTTGCAGATTGTTAAAATGTACATGACTATTGTAACAGGGAAGGAAAAAAAAAGTAATTCAAAAAGTAGTAATGGAAACAGTGAGGGATATTTATCTACCTCCCAGGGGTAAGCAATATTTTGTTGTCGCCTTTTGTAGTAATGCACTCAAAGCTATTTTGTCTTATCCTACATATAATGTTTTTTTTTTATATACATTTTAATTAGCTTGTTGTACATTTTAACTGCTATATTAGTAACTAAGAGAGTCCCCAAAAAAAAAAAGAGCGAGTCATGTTTTTAGCTGCCGTCAAGGGTTTTACAAACTCAATATTAAATTCATTGGATATATACATGTATTTGTCCACTGTGGAACTCCCATGAGATTATTTCCGGTCTTAAACAAGTAACCCTAATTAAAAAAAGGAATTGGATTGATTAGAACTCGGTCAAATTTATTATAGTTTCAAAAAACCAAAGAGAAAGTGAGTGCTTTTAAAAGAAGAAAATATCCCAACTCTTAAAACGCATGGATTGAAAAATATCTATCAAGCATTTCTGTTGCCTTCACTTCGAAGTAACTTTGACCTCCAATCTTGAAAGAGACATTACCTTATTTACTCGTTTTATTTCTGAATTATAATAAATAAAAAAAAAAACTGATTGACCAATAGGATTGCGTAAATCAAATTATAGGAGTCGCACAGTAACTAATATTGAAAAAGGAAACACGAGAAGCGAATCTTGAGGGGTCCAATTGAAAAGCTGACCTGGCAAACACGCAAAATCACTACTTCCTCTATAAATATCTAAGATCACGTGGGACCCACCTTCTCAACACTTTCTCCTGGTAAGCGAAGCTGCAAGGAAACAACAACCTTCAATGTCGGCGTTCAATTTTTTTAATCACAAAAATTCAAAATTTCATCAGCCCGTTACCGAAACCACGAATAAACGATGGAAGATGACGAAGAAGATGAATCCACGGTGGCGAGGAATAGACCCACCTCGCACCGCCTCTCTTTCCCCAGATTTTTTATTTTCATCATATCTCACTACAGTTTGTCGGTTACTTCCTTCCCTAACCTTTATAAACCCTAAACCCCATCTTCCCCCTTAATCCATTTTTTATTAACCCACTGATTACCACTTCACACCCAATTTCTCTCTCTCCCAAAACCGTAATGAGCCCAGACAAATATGGTGTTTCCAAACCCACTCCAATTTCATTACCCGTTTCGACCCGACCCGAATCCACCATACCCGGGTCTCTCTACGTCGATACAGACATGGGTTTCTCTGGCTCTCCACTCCCGACGCCGCTAGACATCTTACAGGGGAACCCAATTCCGCCGTTTCTATCCAAGACTTTCGATTTGGTGGATGACCCGACTCTTGACCCGGTCATATCTTGGGGTCTGACCGGAGCGAGCTTCGTGGTTTGGGACCCTCTCGAGTTTGCCAGAATCATACTCCCTCGGAATTTCAAACACAACAATTTCTCCAGCTTCGTCAGACAGCTTAACACTTATGTCGGTATCGCTGTAATGTAGACTAATAATCTGTTTCTCTGCTAATTACTCTTCTACCCCTTTCGGTATCGCTGTAATGTAGACTAATAATCTGTTTCTCTGCTAATTACTCTTCTACCCCTTTTGTTATCGTTTCTCTTTCCCTGTGTTTTTTTTCTTTTTGTTTCTTCTTTCAATTTTTTGTTTTTTTTTTGAATGTTTCTGTAACCGCCAAAGTGTTGTATATCTTGGACTGGTTTTTGATAACTGTAAATACCTGTAATTCTGTTTTTTTTTTTTTTTTTTTTTTTTGGGTTTTTTGAAAAAAANTTTTTGGGATTGATGTAACAATGAATTTTGTATCTATGAAATTTGGCTTATGTTGTATCTTAACCTGCTCATGTAATCTTGTTGAGATGAGATGATCAGATACTCTTTGTATAATTATGGTTTCTTGTGAATGGAGAATTTTGGTTGTTTCCTCATCACGTTAACTTTGGTTTAAGACCTTACTCATATGCTCTTCACTCTTAAAGGTTAGAATCTGGTTTTGCAATGTGCTGGTGTGATGTTGATGTGATTGTGGTATTTTTACTTGTCTTGTTCTTTCTTGAGTTGTATTTGGGGTTGGAATGTGTTCAGGGATTCCGAAAGATTGATACTGACAAGTGGGAATTCGCCAACGAGGCTTTCCTTAGAGGCAAGAAGCATCTTCTGAAGAACATTCATCGTCGTCGTTCACCGCAATCCAACCAAGCTTGCAGCAGCAGCAGCAGCCAAAGCCAAGGGTCACCTACTGAGGTTGGAGGAGAGATCGAGAAGCTGAGGAAAGAGAGGCGTGCATTGATGGAGGAAATGGTAGAGCTTCAGCAGCAAAACAGAGGCACAGCTCGGCACGTGGACACTGTGAACCAGAGGTTGAAAGCTGCAGAGCAACGGCAGAAGCAAATGCTCTCTTTCTTGGCTAAGTTGTTTCAGAATCCGGGCTTCTTGGAACGCCTGAAGGACCTCAAAGGAGGAGAAAGAGGAGGAGCCCTTGGATTGGAAAAGGCAAAGAAGAAGTTCATCAAGCACCAGCAGCCTCAAGATTCTCCAACCGGAGGGGAAATTGTGAAGTATGAAGCTGGTGATTGGGAGAGATTGTTAATCTCTGACAAAGAGATGGAGAACATTCCACTCTCGGGCCAAGGGACGACTTCAACCATAGGAGGAACCGATCCAAAAGGCAAGAACTTGATGAATCCATTAGAAGAAGAGATGATGAATCCAGATTACTTAATGTCCTTCCCATCTCCTGAAGGACTTATCAAACAAGAAGAGACATGGAGTATGGGTTTCGATCCTTCAATGCCGAGCTTCAGCGACAACGATGTATGGGGAAACACAATGGACTATAATGTCTCAGAGTTTGGTTCTGCTGCAGAAACAACAAGTGGTGGTTTGCCTGATGTCTGCTGGGAACAATTTGCTGCAGGAATCACAGAGAATGGATTCAATTGGCCAACTGGTGATGACAATATGCCAATGGATGATCCTTGAAGAGATTTCATATAGTTTAGACCAAATTAAACCCGTTTATTATCGGGTGAACTATTAATTGATTATTCATATTGAATGCACCTTGATACATATATAAAAAATGAGTTTGATTGTGCCCTTCTTATTCAGAATCCAGGTCTCTTCACTTTGAGTTTAGTGGATGACAGAAAACTATCCTTTTGTTCTGTTCTTTTTTGGGTTCTAACTACAGGGGCTTTATCTGCTGGAGTAATCAAATGTTGCAGGTCTGAAATGGAACGATGTTTCTTCAAGGGTTCTCTCTGAAGCTATCTAGTTTATCAGCACAATCTTCCATGGAAGAAAAGATCTTCATGTTCCAGGTCATGTCTCTCTCTCTCTCCCATAGAAAAATAAACCATATTGTTTTGTTTGTTGACAAAAAAAAACATTTTATGGATAAATATATAAGTTTTATGATTTATGGCTTAGGGTTTAAGTTTTAGTGCTTAAAGTCTTTTTTAAGAGTTTAGATCTTAAAATATTTTGTTAATCTTGAAAAATTAATACTATTTTTTTCTAAAGTTTGATATAAAACTAGTTTAGTAACTATTCCAATGTAATGGTTTATGTCCTCTAAGTTAAATGATAGAAACCATATAAATTAACGATCTGATAGACCAAGATATTGGGAGAATGCACGTTGTTGACAAAGAAATAAAAACCATGCTGTGACATTTTTAACACGTTTGAGTCTTATTCAAACATTCTAACAGGAGTTTGCTGGTGATTGGGTCCGGAGAAGAATGCGTTGGGGAATTTCCTGGTGATTTTTATGTTAGGAGGAGCACTTACAGGAGTGTTATGGTTTATTTACTGGTAAGAACAATGCCTTTTGTGTTCCCATCATCAATGATTCGCTTAATTGGAGATTAATTTCTTCTTAATTACCGGAAAAACCAATCCTTTGTTTGTCACTTGTAAGTGTTCTGGATATGATGAGAAGTATTAATAATCTGTTACATAATATTGAGTGTTGTGATATAAATTGAGAAATAATATCTTGTAGTTTTAGATTATTCATATTTGGTACCGGACATTTATTTTAAAATTTCAAATATAATAATAAATGAAAAAGGTGTGGGTAATTAAGGTTTGTCGTGGCTTTCAATGTATAGATGTAGTCCAAGTGAGATTCAGTGATCAATCTTCCTTCTCTTCATATCTCTCCTCACACTTCTCTTCTCACATCAGCTTAAATCACAATTCGGGGGACAATACAAATTATATTTTCTTACATAAGAATATGAAATTTGTAGTAAGAGAATTTGAATAATAAAATTGGATAAAAAAATAAGACGGATAGAACGTGTCTACATCCGATAAATCTTGGGCCATGTCGGATGCCTTATGTGCTTGTGTAATCCAAACCCAATTGTTATTCCTGTTTTCTAGATATTTCACAAAAATGTGGAAATTGGTGAGAGAAATAAAATTCAACAAGAAGAGCATCTCCCTCTCTTTATTTTTTTTTGTTTTTTTTTTAGTCATTGAGAATTATATAACAAGAAAAAAGGGTTTTACTTAATGTAACCTAAAATTTGGAACATGAGTCGTTGAAATGATTACGTCAAAAATTTGTGGCTATGGAGTATGGAGGATTAATTAAATACATAGTTATCCAAATTAGATTCATGGTTAGATTTTTATCGAGTTAAAGCAAGTTCCACAAATCCCATTAAGATCCTTGAAAATGTCAAGCCCTAAAATTCAAAATGATCCACAATAGCTTTAGGTAATCAGATTATAAAGGAAATTATGATCCTTAATTAAAAATAATGCATAGTTCTAAATGTTTTCCGTAATCAAGTTTTGCCAAGTCCTTAAAAAAGGTTTCTCAACAATATTTTTCATACGATCGCACTAGAAATTTAAGTATATATGCAGACAACAATTTAATTGTTGTTATTTGTTTACATAATAATTGATTTAGTTTGTTTTGTCCATACTGTACAATGGTGAACAAAATTTGACTTATTTTGGATTTTATATTTATATTTATAACAATATTAATCATTTATATTTTTTGTTCGTTGTGGCTGATTTTTGTTTTTTCTTTATAAATATACTAGCATCAACATTTCTCTAAAGTAACTGGAATTAAATTTAATTCAATTTAAACAATAAAGAATGTAATTTTTAATGTGAATTAAAAAAAAATACATTTCTGTCGATAGTTTATAGAAAATAAAATGGTAATAGGTTCTTTCACAGGCAGCCTTGTCTTTCAGTCCGAGAAGAGTATTTGGGCCTCAATACCCTAACGGCTATAATTGCAGCATTTGGGCGTAACGGCTATAATTGCAGCATTTGGGCCTAACGGCAATAATTACAGCATTTGGGCTTAACGGCTATAATTGCAATTGAAGTTGTGTTCATTCGAAAAATTCTGAAATTTTGGTTTGATCTGAAAGGTGAAGGTGACTAGATAGACAGAGAAGATAGCGCCGGATTTGGAGGTTAGCTTTTCTTTTTGATTTAATTTGCTATGGAAGGTGATTAGACAGAGATAATTGACATTTTAGATAAGCGATATTATAATGCTTTTTTAGAACCATTGTAATCGCTTTAAACTCGTGATCTCACTTTTCTTCATTACTGCGATAAATCATTGAGGAACCCATTTTAAGATCATCATCAACGTAAACAACACAAAATTTACAGAACATCTCTGAAATTTGTTGACTTTAACAGAGACTTTTTTTCTTCTACAGATTGAACAAAATGATAATGGATTTGGTTGGAGAAGTTCTGATCAGAGCACCACTCAAGTTCATCTTCAAGTGTTTGTGGCTTTCAAAGAAAGTCACAACACTCATAAGAGGAAGAGACTTTGTTCAACGGTTTCAAGAGAAGCAAAGTAAGAACAAAACAGTTTTAGTTCTTCAGAGAGTAGAGAGAGCAAGATGGACTTACAGCAAGTGGACAGCTAATGAGTCCTCAAGAGAAAAAATAAGAGATCTTAATGTAGATGCAGTGAGAGGAGGCAGAGATTTCAAATTCAGCAGTGACAATTGACTAATGTGCATCAACTCAGAGGGGGGAATAATCTTGTTCAATCCATCCTCAAGGCAGTCAAAGATTCTCCCTTTGTTGGATGTACACTTGCAGAAGAGGATAGTGAAGACTTGTTTCTTGGGTTCTCTCTCTGGTGTCTACAAAGTGTTCTCTGTCACAAAAGCAAACGGATCTCTTCACTATCACATGTTTACAAAGGGAGAAACATAATGGAAGACATTAGACAAGCAAATGGTGTCGGACTTTCCAACAAATAGCACAATGACTTTGTACTTGTTTTTTAGAACAATTGTAATCGCTTTAAATTTGTGATCTCACTTTTCTTCATTACTGCTATAAATCATTGAGAAACCCATTTTAAGATAATCATCAACTTAAACAACACAAAATTTACAGAACATCTCTGAAATTTGTTGACTTTAACAAAGAGTTTTTTTCTTCTACAGATTGATAAAAATGATAATGGATATGGTTAATGAAGTTCTGATTAGATCCCCAGTCAAATTCATCTTCAAGTGTTAGTGGCTTTCAAAGAAAGTCATAACACTCTTAAAAGGAAAAAACTTTGTTCAATCGTTTCAAGAGAAACAGAAACAAAATAAGAACAAAATGGTTTTGTTTCTAGTTCTTGAAAGAGCAGAAGGAGCAAGATGGATTTACTGGAAATGGATAGCTGATGAGTCCTCAAGAGAAAAAGTCAGAGAACTTAATGTAGATGCTTTGAGAGGAGGAAGAGACTTCAGATGTGCATAAATTGTTCATATCACTATTGAGTTATCGTGGTTGAACATTTCTCTGCGTAAGATCACCTTCATCTTTAATCCTACATTGAATCATATTCATCTTTCATCCTACATTGGATCAAATGATCTATCTTTAACTAATGCAAATTTTTTTTTTTGACAAGAATATAGAAAGAGAAGAGATGATCATGAGCCTCATTTGATTATTCGATGGGAGTCATAAACATAATCATATTGTATACTATTTTTATCGTAAGCCAATAAATCGAGTACTTAATCAAAGCTTTGAAATTTACTTATCTTTTATATAGATAAAATTTGTATTTTTATCCAGTAATTATTTCAATTGAGATGAATGAAGATATAGAAAAAAAAAAATCTTTACGATTTTAGTTTTATGGTAGTCCTTGTCATTTATGCTTTAATAATTTATATGCAATATTATATTTAAAATTCAATAAAAATCTCTATTTTGTGTTAATATTTTCAACAAAAAAAATAACAGTTAATTCAGTTTTGATTCATGTAGAACACTTTAATCTATCGCAGTTATATATATTCTTTAAAATACAAATTGCAAAATGTTGATATGGCCGAGTTGGTCTAAGGCGCCAGATTAAGGTTCTGGTCCGAAAGGGCGTGGGTTCAAATCCCACTGTCAACATTTACTTTATTTTATTTAATTTTTCTCTTCATCATATTCAGGCTTCTATTTTCGGCCCATATTATAATGAATAAAACAATGGACCTAAAGGTGCAGCCCGCCCACTTTGACATGAAACATATGACCACAAATGTTCGATATCAGAAAATATAACACCAAATGAACATATTCTTTTTTCTTTTTTTTTGAGAAAGAACCAAATGAACATATTCAATGAATCTTCCATTTATCTTTCATGTATGTTTGGTATTGATTAGTCGATCGACCCTTTGGTTTATTTTCTCTGAGCAAGTTGAAAATTTGATTTCTTTATGAAAATTACTCGGGGAAAAAAATTTTTAATCTATTATTTGAATTTGAAATTGATTAGTCATAGTCGTAGGCATTAGGCAAAAGATAAATTTAAAATAAAATTAATATGGGTTCGGTTGTAGAAACTTTTGTATTCATTTGCTTTTTGTATCTAGTGTATTTAGTAGACATATAAACTAACATTAAGATAGAAAATATCTTTAAATAACAGTTTAATTAAATGATTGTCAGTTTGTCACATTTTTTATTTAAAAAACATATTAATCAAAACTGTTACATGCATAGACAAAATTTTACATGAATATGAGGATATCTTTGTATCGTTTTTCTTTGGACATTATGAAAAAAGCTATGTGTTACTTTTTATTATTATTACTTAAAATGTTTAGTGACTAAAAGGAGTTAATGTGGACATCATATGGTTATGAATCTCATACGTATTGCAATTATTTACGTCATGATTGGCTGAGATGAGTAGACATTATTTTTATTGATGAAGAAACAGGAGATGAATTTTTTTCGTACAGACAGTGAAAAATACATAAAAATAGTCATGTTAGCTTTGATATAAGTATGGGGTGTCCCGTAGAAAAGCTTAAAAAGCTATGGGAAATTAAATTAAGTGATACAGTAATGGAGACAGTCATATTATATTATTTATATCAGTAATAAACTATATTTGACTTTTTTATAATAAAAAAAAAAAACCTTTATTTGACTTTGCAAAATACATTTCAGAAGTCTAAAACCTTGGACGAAAGAAATAGTTATTTATCGTAAAAAAAAAGGTAAAAAGATAGAATCTAGAGCTGTACTGAACACAAACAATTGCTTACCGTTTCAGACACATATTTATAGAATGATGAACTTCACGTTACCTTGTATTACTAAACGAAAATTTACTTACCTTTTATACAAATGTTTTCACGTGGATTATTTTTTCAGTGATAATTTAGATACAAAATTTCGTATTTTAAAGAAATTACCTTTTGCACATTTTGCAAAGAAATCTGCACAAACATTATTACAAAATGGAATAAAAAAATGAGAAAAAAATTTATACTACAGAAAAAATCTTCTTTTTTTTTTGTCAACCGGAAAAAATCATCGTATTTTATAGAAAATACATGTCATTCTGATTGATTCTCTAAAGTGCTTCGATTTTAGTATGGTGTTGACAGATATTAAACTATTTATGGTTATTTTTTACAAGTTTTGGTATGCAGCCATGTAGATAGCAACAACAAAAAACAACTAACTTTCTTTGTTTACTGATATATTTGATTTTAAAAATTGGAAATCATGACAGATTGTTTTCCTTTCAAAACAATCTAGTCTACGAACAGGATAATTTTCCGCTTTTACAAAAAAACCATTAATAGATAAAAACGATTAGGATTTGGTAAGAAAATAAAGGGTTTGGATTCTTGGAGGGACAAGCGAAGGGAACAAAAGAGTTGTTGTATGGTTGAACTTAATTGATGTCAACAAAAAACAAAAAAAAACAAATAAAACGAACAAAAAAAGTTTTATTTCAAAGATATAGAAAGTAAGTCAAAATCCGAACTGGTGAGACTTTCGATTTGTTTGTTGCGATACATTCATACATATCTTCCCTCCAATTAGTCAACTCCTCACATTTAATGAACCTTTTACAAAGTCAATCCATGTGACTCGATGATAATAACCCACCTATCATTGTGATATAAATCATTTTGAACTTTTCCTGGATATGAATGCAAAAATTATACTAACATCCAATAAAAGAGAACTGGGTATTTTGCATCTCGTTTACTTTAAATAATTTAATTTGCTTTGGTACAATTCAATTTTTATCAAAAAATATATTTATTTAAATTAAATTAAACTTTATGAAAACATATATTATTTAAAGTAAAGTAAAATTTGCCAATAAAATTTATTTGTTTAATTTGGATAGACAAACATTTTTTAGTTCGGTCTAATTGGTATATACCAATCGATCTACAGCTAAAAAATTTTCGGTTTTAAATTTGAAGTCGATTCATTTTAATTGTTCAACCTTTGGACACCTTACGAATAAATATTCGATATATTAAAATAAAAAATTGTATGTTGTGTTCAAATGAAATGACTAAACGTGACATGCAATTTCATACACCAGACAGTTTCAAAAAAAAAAAAAATTTCATACACCAGTCTCATGCATGTTGATATAACTACACCACGCATGCCTGTATTATACGTGGTCCTTTAAGTTTATGGAGGTGTAATTGCAAGTTGCAACTAGAGAGATTCAATGACCTGACAGGTAAATTTAACAGAAACAAATGAAGAGCTTGAGTCTTTTGACCCTTTAGATATGGTGTGACTTTTGTCCTAACTCCATTTCACTTTTTTTAACACAATCTTCTAGATTTCCATTCGTAAAGATAACGGAAATTTATGTATGGCTCGATCGCATTAGGAGCCTTTTGCCTTTAAGTGGTTCATACATGATACACAGACGATATATCTATCTGTGCATATTTACACACATATACTGACACTGACACATGCTTAGTGCGTGCAATAATTTGTCTTTACTTAATATATTTGATGTAAAATAATTTGGGTTAGCGCATTATACAACTGGTCCATTTGCGACTAGCGAGTAATGGTTAATGGTTGATATGATTACAATTTATCCCACCAGAAAACCATATCTTTCTCAAATCGCGACTTCAAATATTTAATTTTAGTCCCACGACATCGACGCCGGTTAATATTGCTTTCTTTATTTCTTTCTTCTTATTAAACTAACATACTTTATATATCCATCCGCTTCTATAAATATATATATATTCAAGTGAGATTATGCAATAGACTCTCTCTGCATGAACGAATCAAAAACATCACTATCTCTTTCCATTACTGTGAGCTAAAAACCTCTCTCTCTTTGATTCAAAATTCCAGAAATGGAAGATTTGTGTTTACGCTCCGTGACTCGTTTTTTCCTCTTGTTATTCGTTTTCTTCGTTTGTTCTCATAATTGGCAACGAGTCAACGCGAGCGAACCGGTTCTTGAGCTAGTTAAAGCCTTCGAAGCTAATCCGGACTCGTCGGTCGACTCGTTCCAGCCACTCCTCACTGATCCGAGTGGTAACTTTTCATTCGGGTTCTTACGGGTAAACGGGTCACGTCTCTCCCTCGCCGTAACCCACCCGAACTTGACGGATCCTCTCTGGGTTTTTGACCCGACCCGTTCGGCGAGCTGGTCGCATAAGACGAAACTCTTCTTCAATGGCAGCCTCGTAATTTCCGATCCTTCTTCGAGGGTAGAATGGTCAACTCATACTAACGGAGACCGTCTCGTCCTCCGCAACGACTCGAATCTCCAGGTGGTGAAATCGTCGTCTTCCTCCGTCGAGTGGGAGAGTTTCGATTTTCCCAGAAATACCCTCGTCGAAAACCAGAATTTTACATCTGCCATGGCTTTGGTTTCATCCAACGGCTTGTACTCGATGCGATTAGGAAGCGATTTCATCGGATTATACGCTAAAGTCAGCGAAGATTCTCAACAGTTTTACTGGAAACACAGTGCTCTTCAAGCCAAGGCCAAAATCAAAGACGGATCGGGTCCGATTCTCGCCCGGATCAACCCGAACGGATATCTCGGTATGTACCAAATCGGAAACATTCCGATCGACGTCGAAGCATTCAACAGCTTTCAACGACCGGTCAACGGTCTTCTGATTCTCCGATTAGAGTCAGACGGGAATCTCCGAGGATATATCTGGGACGGGTCTCAATGGGCACTGAACTACGAAGCCATCCGCGAAACTTGCGATCTCCCGAATCCGTGCGGTCCGTACAGTCTATGTACGCCTGGAACGGGATGCTCTTGCCTCGACAACAGCACCGTGATCGGAGAGTGTAGTCGCGGGCCTTCGGAACCGGCGGATTTTTGCGGCGGCGGTAAGACGGCGGAGTTTAAAGTGGTGAGACGTGGAGGCGTGGAACTGCCGTTTAAGGAATTGATGGATCATAAAACGACGCCGTCTTTGGGAGAGTGTGAGGAGATGTGTATGGAGGATTGTAAGTGTTTCGGGTCGGTTTATAATAACGGGTCCGGGTTTTGTTATTTGGTTAATTACCCGATCCGGACGATGCTGGGCGTTGCGGATGCGAGTAAGGTGGGTTATTTTAAGGTACGCGAGGGTTCAGGGAAGAAAAAAAACCGAGTGGGATTAACGGTTGGGATGTCTGTGCTCGCTGTGATTGCGTTGGTTTTAACGGTGGCGATGTTGTACGTTGCGTTTAGGATTTGGAGTAGAGAGAAACGAGTACTAGAGGAAGATGGTGGGTTATCACCCGGCCCGTATAAAAATCTCGGGTCGGATAGTTTTAGTTCTGTTGAAATGAGCCGTAGATGATAGCTTTTTAGTTTCTTCTCGTAATTTTTTTTTAAAGAGGTAATTTACACATATATAAAGTTAACTTTTTCTTTTTTTTTTCCTGATGCGATTTTTCCATTAATCATTATCCCCCGCTGATCAATTTTTTACCTGGCAAAAAAGTAATTCCTATTACGAAGATATGTTATATACAGTTTTGGCAAATATACTTTTTTGCAATATATAATAAATATTCGATAAAGAAAAGTGAAACTGATAAATACCGGAAAAAGGTCTTCGGATAGATCTGTGATGGTGTAGGCGGGAAAAATATAAAAATAGTGTAATGACGTCATGGATGACGCTAACAAGTAACAAGTGTGAATGGTGGACGCTCCTTAAGGCCCACATGTTTGAGATTTCCACTATCCTACTTTTATAATCTTCATTTTTAAAAAATTTTAATTACTTTAAATTTGTAATATTCTGATCAACATGTAGTGCTAAGTTCACGTGCGTCACGGTCACAACCACCAGAATTTATCCGAGTTTTATCATTTACATATATATATTTTTTTTATACGTAGTTCATACGAAACTGGATACTTAAATTGCAGATGTAACACAAGGAAATTTGTTTGGTCATCTCTAGAATCGTTGTCAGCATAGAATAACATCTTTTGTAATTTATACAATATCATCTTTACTAAGTAGCTCTTGGTCTAATTGTTTCTTTGATAAAGGAAAACCTTGGTTCAAACCTACTTAAAACGAAAGTTATTTCCAAAAAGAATATACTAAAAGCTACCTATACTAGGGCCTAGACCCAAATTTTATGGCAAATAAAAAAAAATCGTATTTTCATATTTTCTATTCTATTCCATTTCAAAAGGTGTTTTTTTTTTTCTCTCTCTCTAATCCAAAATTAACAATCTTTGATATGAATTCGCAAGAAGAGCACTAAAAATAGAGTAGCAAGTAAATGTAACAAAGAATGATCTTTCGAAAATAGATAAAACTGACAATTTCTATTGGTCTTGGGAGTCGCAAGCGACAATTTCTATGAGCCTCTCCATTTTCCTCGCCGTATCCTTCTCCAACACGGCCTTTTACTATATAAAGCCCAAAGGCCCATTTCTCCTCCTCATTTTCAAATCCATCTCACCTCTCTCTTAATACATTCTCACAATGTCGTGCTTCAAATCCAAATTCGCCGGTAAGTCTGACCACAGCCTCATTGTTCATCCTTCGATCTATTTTGGTTTCATCCGCTTTTTGTAGTTCGAATTTCTTATTCAATCTTCAGATCCTCTTAATCGTTGATTGTCGAAGTAACTTTGATTCTCTGGGCGTCTCATTGATCGTGATTCTCTTTCAGTTTCATCTCTTATGTTACAAATTGCTTCGAGGACTGTTCAATCCCTAAATCAATTTCATCTCAATGTCGTTTTTGTCCGATTCTCCACAGATGAGCTCATCGCCAATGCCGCTTACATCGGCACTCCAGGGAAAGGTATTCTCGCCGCCGATGAATCCACAGGAACCATCGGAAAACGCTTCGCAAGCATTAACGTGGACAACGTTGAATCAAACAGGCGTGCTCTCCGTGAGCTCTTGTTCACCACTCCCGGAGCTCTCCAATACATCAGTGGTATCATCCTCTTCGAGGAAACACTCTACCAGAAAACAGCTTCAGGTAAAAAAAACTCAAAAACTTCATACGAATAATCACATTTTCTAATGCTTTCTTGTGGTCTGATATGAAGTTATTGTTTAGATTTGTATGATCTATCTTAGTTAGGTTAATTCAATCTCTATATGAATTCAAATCCTAATCTGTGATGTTGGTCTGGATTTATGCTACAGGGAAACCATTTGTTGATGTAATGAAGGAAGCTGGAGTCCTTCCAGGTATCAAAGTGGATAAAGGAACCGTCGAGCTCGCTGGTACTAACGGCGAAACCACAACCATTGGCCTCGACGGACTCGGAGACCGTTGCAAGAAATACTACGAAGCAGGTGCACGTTTCGCCAAATGGCGTGCCGTTCTTAAAATCGGAACCAACGAGCCTTCCGAGTTAGCCATCCACGAGAACGCTTACGGTCTAGCCAGATACGCAGTCATTTGCCAAGAAAATGGTCTCGTCCCCATTGTGGAACCAGAGATCCTTGTAGACGGATCTCATGACATTGAGAAATGTGCTTATGTCACGGAACGAGTCCTCGCAGCTTGTTACAAGGCTCTTAATGATCACCATGTGATCTTAGAAGGAACACTCTTGAAACCAAACATGGTAACTCCAGGTTCAGACAGTAGCTCCAAGGCTAAACCGGAGGTGATCGCCGAGCACACAGTCCGTGCTTTACAACGGACTGTCCCTGCCGCGGTCCCAGCCGTTGTGTTCTTGTCTGGAGGACAGAGTGAGGAACAAGCAACTGTGAATCTAAACGCCATTAATCAGCTCAAAGGGAAGAAACCATGGAGCTTGACGTTTTCGTATGGACGTGCACTTCAGCAAAGTACGCTCAAGGCTTGGGGAGGTAAAGAGGAGAATGTCGAGAAGGCTCAAAAGGCGTTCTTGGCTCGAGCCAAGGCTAACTCTGAGGCAACCACTGGTGGCTACAAGGGTGATGCTCAGCTCGGTGAAGGTGCATCCGAGAGCCTCCACGTCAAAGACTACAAATACTAAAAGCTCATTTTCGGAATTTCAATATATTTTTGGAAATAAACATGACGGTGTAATTATGTGTTTTTTGGTTTTTTTTTTTTGGGTATATGATATTAGTCTGGGATATTATAAGATGGGTTTTTTATGATGATGAAATCCTTCTCAAGGAGAACTTTTGTTGTAATAAAAATTAAAAATGACATGCTTTGTAAAGTTAATTATTAAAAATAGGAAATTCAGTTACATCTAATAAAAATAAACATGTTTCGTTATGTTATGTTACTCCTTTTATTCCTATTTATTAAAATTTGTAACGAAAAGAAAAAAACAACAACAGCCAAATATTTACATGATGCACATTAAAAAAAACGAAGATTGTGTAGCTACTACGTTGACTGGTCAACGAAATCTCATCGTTGTTAACTATTATCTCTGTCGTTGGCCGCGATTTCATCCGTCAACTTCTTGTTTGTATATATTTCTGTAATACTCTCAGGTTTATATTTATGTTTTTACCTGCTAACTGTTTAATATTTACGTTTTTACGTTTCGTTTATTCTGTAATTCTAGTTTTGCCCTTTGGCTGGTCAATATTTATGGTTTTACTCTCTTATTGTTTCGTATTTATGTTTAGCTCGATTTGTCTTGTAATTGTGGGTTTACCCTCTAATTATTCCATATTTATTGTTTTATCCTCTGAATGTTTCATATTTTCGTATTAGCCATCGGTTTGTTTGGTAATTATGGATTGGCCCTCTGGTTGGTCCATAATTATAGTATGATCCTCTAACTGTTCTATATTTTTGTATTTACCCTCGATTATTTTGTAATTATTGTTTTGTCCTCTGCTTGTTCCATAATTTTGGTTTTACCCTCTGACTATTCTATTTTGCGTCTTAGTCCTCGGGTTGTTTCATAATTATGGTTTCTCCTATATGTTTTTTTTGGGTAACACCTTGGTGTATTGACGTAAATGTCTAAAATTTACTTTGAAAACGTATGACTTTTTTTTTTTAATTTTTCTTTCTAATAAATACCGTCATAGGCCTATATTTATTTATTTATGCAGAAAAGTTATATATGTGTTTTTTTTTTTGATAAAAAGTTATATATATATGTGTTAAACCCAGAAAATCCAAAGAGAAAAAACTGAACGTTTAATGAGCGGAATATCAAAATAACAAATTCAAATAATGAGGTGATGATGTGTCTAGTCGTAGGGTGGACAGAATAGAGAGACAATGGCAGTGACTGAACATAAAATAGGGTCATGAAAACAGTTTTAATTGTTTAGTGATGGATAATGTTACGAGAAGTCTTACTCTAACTTCAGCGTCTTATTCACTACAAGTCTACAATCCCCTTTTTGATTTATATAATTTTATAGAAATCTTTTATTTTGAATCGAAATTCTGTTCGAATGTTTGAATTTCACATATCAAAATTTAGTTCGTACTCATTAACATTTGATTATAATTGCAAAAGAAGAAAAAATATCAGTTCATGGCCATTGGAGTTTCGTTAAATAAATTTTATTATACAACACAATTTTTTTTGTTGAATTTAGGTTAAGATAATGTTAATCGAATTAGGAAATATCTTAAGATAGATTTTTCAGTGATTTTTAATGGATTGTTTTGAAGAGTAAGTACACATTTGAACTTCTGAAAAATTATTGAGTGACGTGTTCTCTAAATTTCCACAGAATATATGACACAGCATTAATGAAACAAAATAACCAAGATCTTTTCCTTATACATCTACCGCCAAATTAAACAGTTAATAAAGTTTGACAAGAAGAATCATCAAACTCTAGAACTAGGACTGGTCTTGTGTGGAACCCATAAAATGAACAAGCACGTAAATGAGAATAGAGACAATTCAGAATTAATCAACATTACAATAATGTGTACGTACGAAGGATTGTATTGACTCGTGCTCGTGTCTCACTGTCTCTATAGGGAATAGGGACAAAAGGAGAAGAGTGAGATCATGGAGAGAGATAAAGGCAAATGGTTACTTTCTCTCTGACCATCAACACACTGAATCGACCAGAGCTTACTTCACTACTCTTCCTCTCTGTCTCCATCTACATAACTCCCTCTCTCTCTCTCTCTCTAGGATCACCCCAGATTTACATCTCTAGCCTTCAATGTGTGTTTTCTTTGTATCTCCATTTATGTACATATATTAATTATGTTGAGTCTTCTAGACCAACGACGTTCAAACAAGTTTCACGATTTACGACAATCAATTTAGTTTTTTTTTTATATACGAGTATGGAAGATATCGTAACCAAACCAAATTTAAAAGAAAGGTTCCTTTTTCTAATATAAAGATAATTTTTTATAATTCTATCTAAAATACGCACTCAATAGAAAATGATTGTCGGTCTCTCTATCAACATTAACATGTGATGATATTGTGAAGCCAATGGACAAGAACCTTTTGGTTCATATGTTATCGTCTCTCGGATGTATTCATGATGATCTTCCTAAGAAAAGCATTGAAGTATGGGCTCAAGTCATACCTTTATATAAGTCATTAAAATATTTATTAATTCAACCCCCCGGAAATTTTGGTTGAGTTTGGGGGAAAATGTCTTGTTGATATAAGAACTATGAATATTAGAATACCATATTTAAAAGCCAAGAAAGAATTACGCTTAAATGTGAGTGGGTCTGAGACATGCATGATTTGATTTTTTTAGTTATCCTATTCCTATGACATGTTTTGTCTGGTTTTGCGTGTCTATTCCGTTGGATGTGAAAAATGAATTTTCGTTAAAAAAAAAAAATGATTTTCTGAGATGAGATGTTTGAATTAGCATAGATCAGGTATATAGATCTGTATGATATTAGGATCAAGGTTCAGTATTAGAAAAGAAGATTGATCATATAAAAAAAAGTCTTACAGAATAAATACATATATGAAAGCATAGTATTCATTTGTTAAAGCCTACTTTAATTCGACTTTCATCTTATATGTGCTGATATAATTCGTTAAGCCCCAACAAACATATTCCTCATTCTAAGCATCGTGGGAAATATAATAGTTAAGTCAAGGTTTATCTCATATATAGCTAACTCAAAAGAATTAGTTAACCACACGATCACCTTCTTCTTCCTCATTCAGAGAAATTACTCACTGATTTTCTCCTTTACTTAGCCTCAAACCATAACTCTCCCACAAATTCTGATCTCCCTCTCCCATGAAGAACGGGAAGCAGTTTGTACTAGCCGCCATTGTGCCGCTCGGATTTCCAGCGGTTGTGTTTGCGTTTGATGTTGAAGAACCTACATTGCCTTGTTCATTCATCTGATGATGCTGATCATTATCATTATATCCACTTCCTTGATTATTATAGATCGGATTTTCTTCGGTTCTCGGATAGTATACGCCGCAGCTCGACGAGTCCTCCTTCCTTTTCTTGCTGATCTGCTTCTTTTCTTTCCTCATCTCATTGCTTATCCATTCCCACTTTTCCTTGCACAACAAGGCACTTCTCTGATCAAACCCTAACTGGATCAATTTCGCCGCAACGTCCTCCCATAGAAATTCATCCGAGCAACCTCCCAATATCTCTTGAAAAGCCGATTCCATGCTAGTTCTTATCTCCATAAGCTTTATGATCTCTTGCTCATTCCAGCAGCTACCACTTCCTTTAACAGAAACATTGTTAGTCATTGTTTGATCGCTTCCATTCTCATTCTGATTCTCACTATTGTTTTGGATCTCATTATTACCATTAATCCTCTCTTCCGGGGACGAACATAATGGCTTTATCAAGGTCTTTCCGGTCAAATACTGCAATGCCTCAATCACTGCGACATCTCTAGCTTCCATCCTCTCCCTCTCTTTAGCCCAAAACAAATGCTCTTTATCAATTCTCGCAGCTTCAATCTTCCTCCATTCTTCTTCTTTCACCATCCTTTGTTCCTCTTTATCTTCAATAACCTTTGTCAACTTGTCAAGCCAAACATCTTGCCTCTCTATCAACCTTTTCATGTTCACATCAATGAACTCCTTGATCTTAGCTTTCCAACTCCTTTTTTTCCTTCTACTACTAGAATCATTCCCTTCAGAAGATGATGTCATTAGATCCAGCTCGGAGGAATTGTAGTTGTTGGAGAGACTTAGGCTTTGATGATGAAAACCATGAACACTATCAACGTTGTGAATGTTAGACGTTGTTGTAGCAACGTTCATAGGGTTTTGAGTGTGGAAACCATGAAGAGCATTGCTCATGTACTGTGTATTATGGTTGGGACAAGAAACTAAGTTGTTGGAATCTCCGTAGAGCGCCTCGAGTTGTCGGAAAAATCTATAGTGTTTACCATCTTGTCTTCCGGCTTTACCTTCTTTAGTCTTCTTATAGTATTTGTAAAGATTCTCAAACTTCTCTCTGCATTTCTTCCCACTCCTTTGGTATCCATGCTCCTCAGACATAATCCTAAATGATCAAAAAGATGAAAGAGAAAGGCTAAATTAGATCATGTTTTAATTGAATTTGGAGCAGTGCCCTAATCTTGAAACTAGCTTTGAATCATCGATTGTTCATAAGATATTCATATTCATTATTTTCATATATATATATATATATGTTTATATAATAACAATGTATGGTGTATTTGCTTAGATTAGATAGTGACCCACATAAATTTTGGTTTTTCTAACATACACTGGTTATAACTTTCGGACCAAGATTATTTTTCGAGACTTACTAGTGGACTAACAGTTTATCACAAGAACATGTTTCTATGCATAGTTACACAAAAGAAGAGAGTACATATAAGAAAGATGAATCAGAAGTTATCAGTAAAAAAGGAGAAAACTAAAATCAAAGTCAAAGAAGATAATACATCTTTTTGTTTTACTCTTGTTTATGTTTTACCCTTTTGGGTTTTTAAAGCACCTGATAGTGTCTTAACTGAAACTGCCAAGGTCTGGTCGTTCTCTTGACCAAAACAAAACAACTCCTAAAGAAATTGTTTGAAACTGACCACTCTATAGATACACATCAATGTGTGTATGTGTCTGTGTATATACGTGGGAATGTAATATATATGTGTGTGTATACTGATCAGCTGAAAAAGTAAGTTGAAATTGAGGAACCCGAGGGAAGTGTTGAGGTCACATTCTTTCTAGTTATTAATGCAGAAATAAAAAAAGATTAAACTTGTCTTCGGGATTTTCACTTGAAAGGTCTAATTTTTAACAAGAAGCGTATGAAAGGTCAAATCTTTTCAAATCTGAAAGAAAGCCCATAAAACAAAATACTCAAAGTTAAAAAAAAAAAAAATATTCCAGAAGATGGAAGCTGTTTAGTGTTAGAAATGTTATTAATTTCCTTAATAGGAAATTAATTTTCTCGTAATTGATTAACTTTAAACTGGGAGACATTATCGACGAATCAAACACTTGTGGTATGAATTGGTTTTGAGAAATATGCATAAGGTTTGTTTTTAAAATGTTTTTATTATAAAAAAAAAAAAAAAGGGAAAATGAGGAAGGAGAGAAATTAGGGTAAAATCGAAAAAAGAGATGATAAGTGAAGCAAACCTAGAAACTTCATCCCAGAGAGGTCCCTTTTGATTAGCTTCTTTAAACTTATGATCAAGACGAGATCTAATTTCCAGAAGAGTTAGGGTTTCTTGTCTCGGCCACCTCCCTGTTCCTCCGCCGTCTCCTCCTCCGCCGCCACCGAAACCTCCTCCGTCGAGAAACCCACTAAACCCACCTCCTCCACCACTAGTGCTCGCGTTTAAGTTACTGTTATTTCCAGCCGTCGAAGAACCCCCACCCAATCCATGTATGCCACGTGGCAAGAAAGTCATCTCCTGATCAGTGGTGAACTGATGGAGACGGTGGTGCTGCGGCGGAGGCGGCGCAGCCGGAGCGAGGTTGAAACCGAAAAAATCAGAGGGAAAATGAGAAGAAGTCGACGGTGATGCCGCCGTAGTCGTCCTCCCTCCGCCTTTCATGAGCTGCCGGAGCTCCGGTATACCGTACTGAGGATTGTGATCTTCCATTTTTAGATTTATATTCAGCCGAAAGAGAAGATCGATCGATAGTGAGGGGAGAAAAAAAGTAATCCAACAAAAAGAGAGAAAAAAGATTGAAACTTTATTGAGAGAGAGGGAGAGTGAAAGAGAGTGAGAGAGAAAGACAGATCGTGTAGTCCACGAAAAAGGTCGAATGTAAGCTACAGAGACGATATGGTCCCATGACTTAATAACCTTTTTATTTTCTTCTTGAATGTGTGTGGGCGAGAGAGAGAGAGAGAAGAGAGATGTATGGATACTAGATACAGATCTTTTTGTATGTATCTGTTTTTAATTTGTACCATGTGTCTCAGTTTTCATTATCTCTATCAAATTATTTGAATACATGTGTGCATTGATGTGTATATATTCATATCAATGAAAAGGTTTTGTCTTACTTAGAGACAATAATAGATCGAGGCACTCTTCTTTAAATTTTGGCTCTAGATTTTGGTTTTTAGTTTTTACCTTCGAATAGGGTTTAAATAATTATCTGAAGAAACTTGTGTTTGGTTCTCTGTAGAAGTTTTTACTAAGAAATTTCATTATTTTTTTCATTAGGATCATTTTACTGCAAATTTGCACATGTGACTCCATAACTGATACAACCTTTTTGGAAAACAAAGGGTTGCCTATAAAATTATTCCTTTGATTTATTAGGTAACATCATTATTCGGCTTCAGTCTCTTGTTTTTCTAGGATTTTTCTTTTTTTATAAAAGTATGATTTACTTTGTGAATCCCTGCATAATTAGATACTTGCGCATTTCTATATTCATACTTCTTAGAGAAAGATCTATATATGTAAATAGTACACAAACAAAATATGTAAATCTATAAGTTATACCCTAAAAATCAAATAGTTTCTTTAGAAGTTATACCCTTTTGTTTTACTTTTAAATCTGTGATTCAGCTTTTAAAGCTTCGTATTTCTTGAAAAGGTTTCTTCTGCATAGAGAACTTTAAAGATAATATTCGAGAGACATGTGTGTGAATTTATTAGAAAATTAAATAGAATTTTAGATGGCCGCAATAAGAGGGGGTCCTCTGAAAAATTACCAAATTATTGGCTTTTATGCTCCCCAACATTTCAACCTGTCTAATCCCTAACCATTTGGCTTTATTGCTCCTTTTTGACACTTTTATTGCTTCAATCCTAATGTTCACTAAGTTTTTAAATCCCTTCTCAATAATTCCATTTTTCTAAATTCATTTTATGAAACTAGATCGAACATTCAATTTCATATTAATTCAAAAACTACATTTAAACCGGGATCAAACATTTGGTTATGAATGCAAATATACCGGAGGTTAGAGAACATTTTTAAGGTATTTAACGGGAGCATAGAAAATTTAGAATTTTTGCGTATTCTATTAAAAATTGATTCCGGGGTTCTGAAAGATGTATGGACCTAGATAAGGAGCTTTCATATTCAAAAATATATATTTTATTTTATTCGATAACACATTATTTTATATAATTAATATTACATTATTAGATTAAAATTGTATTAAAAAAACATTTATATATATATACTATTTTACCACCGTGTTAATTCTCCAAATAATATAAAAATATAAAAATATATATCTAATTAACCCTCAAATTTATTTCATTTTAGCTAGTGTTGCTCATCATATAAATTGTATTCAGATATTCCATTAAGTTACTAATTTAAGTTTCGTATAAAATAATTATTGCTTTTATAGATTCTGCTGTTGGAATTTTTGCTAAATTAAACTGTAATTGTTTTCACATGTCATGGAACCAATGAATTATAAAAGAATTAGTGGACTAATGAAGAAAGATACAAGATTATGAGAAAAACAAAATTAGTAGGAAAAAGAACAAGATTTTATTATATTTTAGTGACGAGCTTGGCCACGTGTCACATTCATAGCCGTCTATTAGAGGACCCCTAGAAAGTTTACCTTTTATTGACTTTGAGATGGGAGACTTCAACAGTTCCTCAGAAGACACATCAAAAACGATGTCGTTTCTTCCACTATTGCTTTCTTGGGTTTTTTTTTTTTTTTTTTTTTTCAAGCTTTCCTTTGTCTATTTGCTCTTCTCAGTTTCATTATTTTATTTAAATAGAAAATTTCTATAAATAAATAATTGCTTCTTTCTTCTATGGCTTGGGACAAATAGACAAATAGCTAGGGTTTGCATTTGTCACCTACCTATTTATTGTTTCATCACCGCCAAATTAATTGACCCCTTATCTTCTTCTTTTTCTTCTCCTTTGGTTTTTATTTTATTTTAAGGAATCTAATTTTTTGAATTAGAAATCACCTTTTTATAACAAAATCAATTTAGATATTTGGAAAAATATATTTCAAAATCAGTTTAGACTATAGTATACAAAACATCAAAAATAAATTAAAATAATAATTTATTCAGGTATTTCTATTCATTTTTAGTTACCAAATACTCACAGTATAATCATATTCATGTTGTATTGGATTTAGATAATGACACAAAAATAACACTATACTTTTTTTTTCATTTATAGCTATTTGGATTATGATAATTTCACAAAATATTCAAATAACTTTTTAAAAAATTCTTACTATTATTATTATAATTGACCTAAATATTCTAAATAATTATTTATATTTTGTTGACATAAATATAATTATTGTTGTCTAGATTATGATAATATAAAATTAAATATTTTTGATGGTAATATAAAATACGAAAAAAAAACACTAGGGCATTACTCCAACTATTAACATCCATAGTATTACTTTTAACTACGAGAATAATTTGAACTAATCAAATAAACTTCTCTTTCCCATCACAGATTAAAAAGCAAATGGATGTTCCATATTATATCTTTTTTTTTTGTTTGTCAACATTCCATATTACTTTTATAGGGAAAATTAGAAATCTATATATAACAACTAAAATAAAATAATTATGAATGCTTTCAAACCCTTGAAAAACTTAATTTTGGCATATTTTAACCGCATCGACCTTATATATACGTCTTCGCTAATAGGTGCCCTAGAGGTGGCCTATAATTTCCACATCGGCTAGAGGCGATAGCATGCTTTTGCGCGAAAGTGAAACTAAAATCTGAACTCTACTAAGATGGGTCGATATTATGTACACATGCATGCCATCATTTTTCAAATTAAATAACAATAATAATAATATGCGGTAGGGCCTTTATTCATTCGTACATCACCATAGTATTCCTACATTGATTATAAATCCGTACTTTTTATGATAAATAAAACGAATAGAATTCATATGAGGGTACAATTTTTGACTAAAAAATTACTGAATACGAGCTTCATTAGTGACATGACAGATCCAAAATATGGCTTACTTACGATCAACTTTCCTTAATATACACTGAGTTATTATTTCCTAGATTCACAACATTAGCCATCGGGATTTATTATATTCTTTGATCCTTTTCGTATATGAAATGTCATGATTCTCGTTAAAGCAACCTTTGGTTTTTATTGAAAAAAGGGAAAGTTGCCTCAACCATGATCTGTTTTATATAATATATTTTTGTTCTATCATTGAAGATCTATCTCTTTAATTTGTTAACAAGATCTATCTTTCCATTGTTGTGAATGAATCAATATAATATATTCCTCAGCAATCATATCGTTTAAATTTTAAAACTGAAAGACATTCTTCCTCACAAAGTTGTGGACCACGGTACCAAAAATCATGAATATATAGGGGTTTTATTTCCAAACAATCAATAGTTAAGTTTACTTAATTAATATTTGACATGAGATAGCTAGATGCCGACAAATTCATAATGATCACTTTGGATTTATTTAAAAGAAATAATAAGTGAAGATGTAATTATTTCTTAGAAAGGAGTCAAGGACAAACAAAAGCAACATATATATACAGTTAGAATATCTTTCTTTTTAACGCCTAGAGATACATAAAACGAGGTGTTAACTGGTGTTGAAAGAGAGATGCGCAATCAATTCGTAATATTGCAGAAATACAAAAAAAAAAATTATAAATAAAATCGTAATATTGCAGAGTACGTAGAGAGTGATGAAATCATGGACAGTGTATAGTAACTGTAAAAGAAGAAGAGAGAAGAGAGTTCTTAATAAGGGAAACATGCTGAACAGAAGAATCTCAGTCTTGCTCACTCAGTCTTTGTCTTAAGCCCGACAAATAAAATAAATATATATTTTTTTAAATCAACATAATTCTTGAAATGTATTTTAATTCTTAATAAACCAATGAAAATATATAATTAAAGAGGCAAAAAATTAATGAGAGTGTCTGAATCTCAGAGTGGTCAGACCTGATGACTTGCTTTTCACGTAGGTAGACGTTCGATCCATGCAATGTAGATGCATATACGTATGTTCATATGTACAGACACAGTGTTTTGTAAAATCCACCATTATTGCTCTCTAACAGTTATTATATTTATTTTAGATTGGTTGCTGGTACAAAGAAGAACACTTTACGTATATTGAATTAAGATAAGTAAAACAATTTCATTTTTTCTTGTAAATAAGAAACAAGTTGTAAGTAAAACAACAAGAAAAGCTGTTGAGTAAAGCCAACTGGAGTTTTAGAACAAAACACGCAAGAAAAATCGGCAATATCTTTAAGATAGAGAAAATGCTGGAATTGGTTTGAATAGCCGAATATAATCTAACCGAACTCAAATGAACTGGAAACCAAATTTTAACTAGTTACATTCAAATAGATTTTATTAATTAACTTGAAAAACCAATCATATATATTTTGGTTAATTTTTAACTAAAACCAAACCAAATATCAACCTAAACCAAAATAATTTTTTTTACAAAATCAATATTATTTTGATCAAACGTTCACACTTCAATTCAAATAATCCGAAAATTCAAAAGTACGGGATCCAACCGAATCATATTTCTGAATGCGTAACCGGCTAAACCTATGTTTTCCATGCCAACTGGTCTTTCATTTCTCCAGAATAATGTACCTAAATGAAATTTAAATGTATCATATCATTCAAAATATGAATATGATCGTGAATAAAACCTTCGTAAACTAAGAGAAAGGCAAGGACATCACTCTGGGTAAAATCTAACCTCGAAATGTAAAATGATAATAATATATAAATACTGATCCCATAAAATACGCTTATCAGATTATCAGGTGTTGCAGCCTGCAGCAATCGAATGGCCTAATCTCATGTTTCTTCAATGCAGACGTGGCAAATCATGGCACGATTATGACGAGTCTTCCCCAAATTTTCCATGATGTATCAGTTATCACAACATGAGTATTTATTGTTATTATTAAGAACATTTAATTAGATGTTTTTCAAATGTTTCACACATACTAATAAAAGATTTAAAATATCAAATATAACTTAAAATCATACAATATTCTTGAAACTGCAGAAGTATAATGATCATTTGAAAGTTAATTTGATACATAGTGTAGGATTATATTTGAAATCTTCAATTCTTACTCGTGGATCATCTCTCTCTCTCTATATACAACGAACAAGTTAAGTATAAATCATCTATTTATATGAAGCGGTAAAGAGCATTATTTTTGGAAAAAAAGAAAGAAAATTGTATTGGCTTTTATAGTCGATGTTTGATAAGAGGGGTACATTGATGGATGTCGATAAGAATGTGGGGTCACACCCACCAGCTGGATTTTGATATTTTAGGCTTTTTCTTAATTTTAGTTTTGCCTTTTCATTTTATAATTCTTTTCAAGGAAAATAATATCAAGAATGAGAGGAAAAACAATATTTAGAGTGCGAAGGCCCATGTTGATGGAAGGTTTGAAACGACGGATGCATGCATTTGGGAACCCTGAAAGTATATACTATATACACAATTTGGTATCACAAGTTAAAGTGATGTATTCTCGCAATCAGTACGTAAATAATTTCCGGAATGTCAATGTTATTCCAACCAATTTAGTCTAAAACTAAATTCATTTTTATATTGCCTAGTTAGATTTTAGTTGATTACAAGTACATTCTAATTTGGTGAAATTTGAAATGAAATCAATTATACCCTTAATTTTATTTATTTATTAAAAATAGGTTTTAAAACGTTTTTCCGGTTTTCTTCGAATTTGGATTCGGTTTTTTAGACTTTTATAGTATAAGACAAAAAAAAAAGACTAAACAGTTTCTGCCATTAACATCGACCTTAAAAATTAGGTGGACAAGCTCTCTATATGACAAGAAAACCGATTCCATACGAAAGGGGTTGTACCGATTTCAAGATGTAAAACGCTGAAATAATATAAAAAAAAAGAAAGATATTTCAAAAATTTTGAATTTGAATTTAATAGTATGTATAAATATCTGTGAAAGCATACCCCTCTTTTTCATTGCCTTTTAGAAAAAAAAATTCCTTTTATAGATCTTGTCAAGATTTTTCAATAGAATATACACTATCTAATTTCTTATAAAGCATTACTCTTTTGAAATAACTAATATTTTGTAACTAGTTTTTCGATAATTCAAAACTTTTATATTGTTACATTTGATGATTAATGAAAAAAAAAAAGATTTTGATTGATGTCTGAACTTTACCATTTTTTTGTCACCAATTATTATAGTGGCATTACACAAACGACAAAGAGATGAAGTAAGGGGACTGCGAAAAAACAAGAGAAGAAGCGGCAGGAGTTTTTTTATATTTACGATTCATCTTATTAGCTCTAACTATATGGTTTGTCTTTTTTTTTAAACAGTTTTAAATTTAGAAAAGATGAATACATTGTTTGTGATCAAAATTGGATTAGATTCACAAAAACACAAGAAATCAAGAAACAAGTTGAAACTATGTATACAAGAGATTCTCCAAAAAATTTGCAAGAGTATTACAGAATATCACGTACAGTTGTCGTCATGAATGGTCGCGGCCACCAAAGTATTGATCAGACTCATATATATGCATAGCACAATTTGGAAGGTGTGCATAAATGGAAGAAGCTTTGCATGTGTAATTCTGATAGTAAGATCTAATTTTATTTAAAAAAATTGACATGGAGTGAGTTTTGTGTTGGTGTGGATATAACTGTTCTTTTCACGTCATAGCTCGTATATGGTAGCTTGACAAACTACGAAGAGTATAGTTTCAGATGGACAATTTAGTGCCTAAAGTCAAACTTCTCAAGAAAAAATGCAATATACTAAAAATATGATTAATTAATTCGTTGTAGAGACCGCATATTATACATAAAAAAAAAAAACCAACAACATGGAGTTTCCAATCAATATATCATTATGTCTTGAATATAGTACTAGTTCATATAGTTTAGAGATAATTTTTGTTGCGCCGTTTTAAACTTCGATTACCAATCAAAACCAATAATATTTAAGGGGATTGGAGATATTTACAAATTGTAATAGACATGTTTATTGATTTCTTATGCCAAACCAATGATATCAAAAGGTTATGAATAGTACTAATCCAACACATTACTTTATTAATACATGTATATTCTATCTACACGTTACATGATATAAGAAAAAGAAGCAAAGAAAAATTATACTGATAAATAATCTTGGGAATAGGTGCTTATCGTATCAAAGGTTGGTCGGTTAATTATTAGAGATTTAAAATATATTGATTTTTGCTGTGGAGGCGAGGGGCCGTTAGGGAATGATGGACCATGATTTAAATTTACAAATTGTAATAGATTTAAAAATTTACGGGTAGTCTCTAAATATTAATAACCCCAATGGTTATCTTCATCATTCATTGTTAATTTTTTTTATTTTTTTTTGTAGCCAACATTTAAGAATCTGAGTGTCAGTCATCACTAATTAATCTATTACTATCCAATTTTATGTTATAATAGACTATAATAATAATCACATATCAACCGTTGAGAAGTATATATCTATGCTTATGTAACATACCAAAACTTTTGCAGATTTAATGACATTAACAGATCACAGATGTGTCAAAGACAAAAGAGGAAAATAATAGTGGAGATGTCCTTTTCAGAAAGATTATGTAGTATTTAAACATGAGAACTATAGTTGATTAAAGGCACTTTTTGACTAATTAATTATATTAAATTTTAGAAAGACAACAAATTAAAGGACGTCTTCTCTCTATGCCTGGAAGGCAAAAAAAAAAAAGTATGGATATTTAATTACTGAAAAAACTCCTTGTATAGTTATATTCTATAACATTTACATTTACACTTACACTTACACTTGCATGATTTTTTCTTAAGACGTATTAATGGAATTCAAAAAAGATTACACCCAATAAAGTGTTTGTTTTCTTTTCCGTTTTTTTTTTTTGTTAAAAAAACAAATAAATCCTAGTTGGAGCCTGATGTTATACATATATCTTTGAGACTTTTGGGTAACAAGGAAGGAAAATAATATAAATCGTATTCTTGGGCCTTATGGGCCGTCAGTCCAATGTATTTTCTTGGGCCCATAAGTATAATTTTAATTCTAACGAACACTGGCTGACAATTATGGATTTGCTTTGCATCTGTTTGAATTATCCAAATTTTTTCTCTAAATTGTCAACTACAACTACCGAATCAGAATCTCGAACCATCAGGGTCAAAACCCGACCCGAGAGTTTTGAGAACTTCACCGATTCTATGAATTTCTCAGTTCTCATAAGAAGTTACACAATTCTTAATACTCTCATCAAGCAAAACTTTTACATACACCCACCATCCGTTTAAATACGCAGGTTAGTTGTCATTACTTGTGACAGAAGCTACCCGAATATAAAACCGATCACCGATCTCCGCCAATGTCTTCTGATAATTCTTCAACCAAATCCTCAAAAATCTCAAACTCGATATCCAAAACCGCCTCTGCCACTTCTGCATCGTTCTTCGATCTCCATAATCCCAAACTCTCTGTTCTAAAATCATGTCCGACCATCATATCGATTGTGTTCGACTCAACATCTCTCCAAGATCTCAATCTCTCGCATACACTTTTGGCAACGGCTGCTTCAGCCTCGATGTCAAGCAAAACGCTGTCGTTTTGAAATTCCTCTGCTACAAGGTCTGAGATCAATGCTTCTATGCCTTCGGGAGCTTCTGTTATATCTTCAAAGTACGTTTTAAGAACTCTCTGATTTATAATCTCGCAATGATAAAGATTTTTCATCTCTTCTTCATTTTCCCTCTCCTCCTCGCTCTCTTGGTCTGACATTCTTTTCTCGAGTTCCATGGGATCCAAACCCGCGAGTTGCTCGAATCTACAAAGCTTCTGTAGTAGCAGATGCTTTGCTTCTGTAAATCGAGATCCAGACAAAATAAACATGAGTCTAAAATGATCGAACTTGTGAAGAAACAGAGGCATATCAAACGTTTCTTAGTGATTAGCCAAGAATCGTATTAATCATGTAAATCCTGACTTAACCTATAAATTATTTACAAAATATGCGAATAAGAAATTTAACAATAAGGAAATACACACAAAATGTAAACTTTCTTAAATCTAAAAGAACCGGTCACACGATTTATAACCAAAATACTCCCAAAAATGTCAGTGAGACACTTTACCAAACACTATTCGTGCACTATAAATGTTCACTGAGACATTTTAACAAACACTATGCGTGCACGAACATGTTACTGTTCTGTTTTCGAAAACACATCTTCAGTACAACAGATCCAACAGTTTTGAACCATGTAATAGGAAACAATAAATGAGTAGGGTAAACTAAAATATTCTAAAAGATCAAATTAAATGAAAGAAAGATGAAAATTTAAGACAAAAGAGTGGTTCGAAAACGTACTTTGTACAGATCTGAAGCTGGAAGTGATGTTATTGTCATCCATGTGGATGTCTTCGTCATCGTCCTGAAATGGAGGGTCCAAAACTGAAACTGGGCTGCTCTGTTCTTTATCTTCTTCTTCTTCTTCCTCTTCCATTTCTAGTTTCTTTAGCTTCTCTACTTCATAACTCTCTTTCTTCATCTGTTTGTTTTATACAAAATTAAGTACTTAGATCGAATAAAGTACTTCAGATTAGATGCTAATTTGACTGTTAGATTAATGGAAATGCACAGACAGAGACAAAATTTTGGACTCTATTGCTAAATAATTTTTGCAGATAAAAACCAAAAAATAAAAACATGAGAGAGAGATTTGCATGTCAGAGACAAAGATCGTCTTTGTTTTCAACAACACAAAAGGCTGAGTTAATTTCCGAAAAGACGAAAATGCTTTTGTCTTCAACTGTTATTTCAACTTCGGAAAGAGCCAAGCGATATGTTTCCGGGGTATTTTTGTCATTTTATGTAATCATTCTTACTTTGCCGCTAATTCAAACGAGTCAAACTAGTCACTAATTAAACTTCTATCCCAATTTTTGAAAAAATATACATATTAATTTAAATAAATAAATATATTAACACATTGAACTTAATGATTAGAAAATTATTATTTAGATCAATTATTTGCTGTTTTCTTTTTCGACTTCTAACTAACGAATATGATCAATAATGTAATCATTATTTAATAATTAATTGAGAAAGAGACAAACCTCTTGACAATCGTGGCGTGGAGAAGCCGCAGGCGACGAGAAATTCGGCGTTCTGAAACCGCCGGGAGAAGGCATTGTTTGGAGAACAAAATGAAACGGACTTTCACAAAAGCGTTTATCCTCCGAAAAATCTGGACCGTTCATCATTCCACACGTAAACTCATCCATCTGATCTGAACCGTCCGATCGACTGCTGCAACTAATCGACGTTTCGAAATCAACGTCCCAAGATCTCTCTCCGTTGGTAACACTCTCCGACCAAACACCACTACTGCTAGACCTCCTTGACAACTGCGTCTCAGACGCGATTTTCTGCGTTTGGGAGGAGTTTTCCTCTTCTTTGCGTTTCGATTTTCTTGTGACTATTTTACGAACAACCGGAGATTCCCATCGCAACATATCCTTCACCGATGAAACTCTACCGCCGCTGGTTTCGCGTTTCTTCCGGTGTGTTAGCTTCTTCAACACTGACCCAAATATCCCAAACGCGTTTCCTGCGTTCCGCGTTCTCGTTTTCGACCCCTCTGACTGTTTCTGTATCCTAACCGCAGCTTCTAGTAGAATCGAAGCGGTTCTCGCCGGTATATTGACAAAAATCGCGTTTTGGCTCCGATTCGGCGACTTGAGTTCGAATAGTGGAGATTTCTTCGGGTCGGGAGATTCACGTAGGGAGAAGAAACAAGCGTTGCGGCAGAAACGCGAAGGAAGTCCCGCGTTTTGAGAGATGGGTCTGCGTTTCTTGACCTGTATATGCGTTACCGGAGGATTGATTTGGCAACGCCGGTCGGAGATGTAACTCTGAAGCTGAAACGGCTCTTGATCTTCTTCTAGAAGATCCTTTAAATGTCTCTGAGACGGCATTTTATCAAATTCCAACAACAACTAAAACAGAGTGTAAGAAGAAAAAACAGTACTTTTCGTGAGTTTATTCAAAGGTTTCGATTTTTCAGTTTGTAATTAAAGAGAAAGTTTTTGAACTTCTGCTACAGAGAGAGAGAGAGAGATAGAGAGAGATGGTGATGGTGATTCAAAAATTGTGGATGGTTTAGAAGATCGAGGCAAGGGCTAAGTAAATAGTTGTAGGTAGGAAAAAAACAAAAATAATTATAAAATTAATTTGTTTTAGTCTATTTTTTTGTTTGTTGTGTAATGGGTGATTTAAGAGCACACCATCAAAAAATAAAATATTTAAAAATTCAGAGGGCAACCTCAATGTGATTACATTTTCCAAAGGGGAACAACAAATATTTATTTAATCGAATTGGTCCCCTTGATATTTAATTGCTCTTTGTCATTTCTTATTTTCATGACCGCAATTTATTTCGCCTCTATTTATCCTCCTCTTTAGATCTCGATGAGTTAAAAAATTTGTTTGTATTTCATCTCCATATGTTTTATAGAAATAGAAACAAATCTAACGAGCGTTTGTCTCAATAATAGCATCGAATAGTTGTTTTCGTTTTTCACATTTCCGTGAAACTATTATTTTTCCTCCAAAGGCAAAAGCGTTGACGATCTCAGAGAGGGAAGAGTTAGTACAAAAAAAATTTTAACTAAAAAAATCATGAGAAAAAATAAATACAAAACGACAAAAAAGAGAAACACGCATGCCCAATTTATTGTAGGAGCTGGATATTGACTCGATCCACTTTTTTGACGACCCTTTTCTCACCACATTCATATTTAAATCTTTAATTTCCAATTTTTTACCGTCGTCTTTGATTATATTCTGAAACTTCACATGAATTAATGAAATTAGACCGACTCTTGTTTTTTTAAGTTGCAAGACTCTCTGGTAACAAAAACCTGGATCTCAACTTATTGAGACGGATACAATTTTTGTTGCAATTGCTTTAAAAGATGTTTTTGTTGGCAGTTATCTAACAAAAATCATCACTATAATTTATATATCAAGCATATATATATATTTTTTAGCAAAAAAAAATAATATATATATCAAGCATATTTATAACCATCACTATAAGTTCCATCTTTTGCATATTACGCGGATGATTCGCTCATCTTTTGCATATTACGCGGATGATTCGCTAATTTTTGGACTGAAAATAGTTTAATTTTAAAAAAAAAAAATAGAGGCAAAATGTAATTAAGTTAAAACTGCAATAGTAAATTCAAAATCTTATGAAAAATCGTACATATAGATGAACTTTAAAATATTAGAGAATGAACTAATTTAATATGTTAACTGAATATTCTTCAGTGGAACTTCTTGATAATGACTGAATATATACACAACAAGCACATGAAACAATTTTCTGCAAGGGAATTCAAATTTTACAATTCGAAATGTAACAGAAAAAGGGTTTACAATGCTCCTCGTGCATAGAGATAGGCCAGTAAAAAGGACACCGTACGACATTTTATTGCTGTCATCTGATTGGTTACTCCACAAACACATCAACTTTAATTTAAAATTAAAAACCTTTTTTGTAACTTTTTGTTTTTTGTTTTTTTAAAAGAAGTAATTATGATTGTGTTTCTGGGAATGGTAATTTTAATAAAGTTGATTACAGTTATTTCCTTATATAGTTTCTCAGATATATATTAGGTCAGGGCAACGCGTGCCTTCTTTTCTTTCCTTCAATCACTTTCTGCTTCTAGTGGTGGAGTGGGGCTTATAAAATCGATTTATTTGGATGATTTCTTTTCAAACTGAAAGTTTTGTAGGTTAAAAGTTAAAATAGTATGATGTATTCTCTTTGCACAAAAAAAAAAGTATGATGTATTTTCAAAAAGTTGTAATAAACGGTTACATAGTAACAAATTGGTGATAAGAAAATTGTCTTAAAACTCAAAATATTTAGCTAAGCTGTATAACGACGTCTGATTCATTGTGACCACCGATTTTGCAGTCGTTATGCTTATACTAATGTTGAAATTATTTTTAAGATCGGAGAAATATGATGATATGAGAAACTGCATGGACCAATTTTATTTCTTGCATATCTAACATCGAAACATTGCGTTAATTGTTAAGTTAAAATTATTTGATGGGAATAAGATTTTACTGTATGGAGCCATTGGGTGTGCGTGAAATGGTCCAGCTTTTCATAATGGTCTTTAAGCTTCGCATAATTATTAAACATAAAACTGTGGTAAGAAACACGTTTAACTATCCAAGAAAATCTGAGATAAGCGAATTCCCATTCCATAGAAAAATAAAAGTATTTACAAGTTGAGAGAATCCTAGGCAGGAAATAAAATGTGTCGAAAATAATAGAAAAAACCAATCAATTCATTGTATAGTAGTTGAAGATTTGTCTCTGCAGGCACTCTTATAGTTATGAAGTATTTCCATTGTATTTTTATTTAGACTAATATATATCGCTCTGGCTTAAATCTGAAACACATTTAGTTTCAGTTAAAAGATACATTTTCTAATAAAATTTCTTGACAAGGGATTATTTATCAGATACTTTCCACACAAAAAAAAAAACTGATTTACGTGAATTGTAACAAAAAGAAATTCTATTAATCAAGCCAATTCCCAGAATAAATTCATTGACAAGTGCTTATTGACCATTTCCATATATTTGGTGCTTTCTTAGAAGTAATAAACTCGTTCTTTTATATGACTATAAACGAACGAAAGCATTTTTGTAAAAAAAGACAAAAGAAAACACAGAAAAGAGATGTACTCACTGTGGCTTAGTTAACTCATCACACTTAAGATACAATGATTAAAAAGATGTTGTGGATAATGATGGAAACTAGTTAAAAGAGATTCCGAATGTTACACAGCCACCCCAAAAGTTAGTTTTGTAATTCTTTTTAACTATTCCAAAATAATACTGATAAAGATAAGCAATTCACTTTACACGTGTTTACTGTTTTTTTCTTTTTGATGCAAAACTCTAATTTGTTTTATATATACGTTCTTGAAATAAATAATTTTTTGAATGTCGTAAAAATTAATTAAAACTCTAGCTACAAAATGAATGTTATATATGGTTCATGACAGTGAACTCAGTGAACTCGGAGTGTTAAACAAAAGTTTACGTCACTCACTTTCTATGATTAACGTACGATAAACATAAAAATGTTTCAAACCTCAGTGATTATTCCTTTTTTTTGGCGTGATGATCAACTTTTTGATTGGGTCACGATCACAACCTTTTCTACGAAATATGATATTCAAACTTGAAATGATTAGTGAGTATGGGAAAAATTATATGATATATATGTATATATATCTTTCTTTCTTTCAATTATACCAAAAAGGTATAGATTGGTATGTAACATTCCTACCTTTATTTTAAGAAAAAACAATCCTAGCTATTGTGTTTAGCTGGCATTGACGACAACATTTCTATGATTGAGACGCTTTACTAGAAAGCAAACTCATTAATTACACCAGTGTTTGTAAACAGTTTGTATAAACGCAATGAAAGTTATACAAAATTTATAATTTACAAATAAAGAGTTGAAAGCTATGGCCACACGAAACTATTATATGAGCTAAGAGCTTGAAATTTCCTAATTAAAAAAAAAAAAGTAAAAAGCATTCAATATAAGTAACTCGATTAATTATAAAGATTATGTAAGTCAAACACAAATTGTTTAAAATTATTGTATAAATTTATATATAAAAGTAGACTAAAATACCCTGATATTTACATTTTAATCAAAAAATACACGTGAAAAGTGAAATGACCGGAGTGGTAGGGAACTATGGATTTTAATTACACGACCCTATTGATTAAGGATTGGTAGTCAAGTTAGATAGTAAAAATCTCGACAACATCTCAAATGACAATATTGAATATAATTAGTACTAGATGATGTTTAATTTATTTCAAGAACTATTCGTCTGTGTATTTAGGTAAAGGTTGGTGCTTCTAGTGGTTGGTGTTTGGTAAGTAGTTTCTCAATATTCTTCTTGTTTTCACATATCAAGACAAACTTAGGACATATTGAATTTTATATTGTTTCGATTTGTCCAAACGTTATTTTCTTAATGACGGTGTTTTTGGGCTCTCAATTATTAGGCTAAACACATGATTAATTTAGCCGTATATTCAACTTATTTGGTATGAGCCGGGTAAAACCAATCCAAATGATATTTGATATGACTAATCGAACTGATGTTTGGAAAGATAAATTAGTCACGCGGATATATTAATGCGCCAGCAACTGTTAAAAAAAATTAAAAAGAAAAATCGAGTCAAAAAGGTTTATACGCAGTAGAACATGCTTTTTTTTTTTTGGATAAAAGGGTTGCCCTGGACCATGGGTTTTATGACTATATACTATTGAAATAATAAAAAAAAAAATCAAACGAAATTACTCGCGGTTAGTTTATTCGATAATGAGCTGTTTAGTAAAATAAAAGCTTAGTACTATGAAAGCTATTTTGATGCGTGGTAAAATCCAATTATTCTTTTAAACTTTAATTTCATTAAGTATAATAATAACTAGAGTTAGTCATAAAGTAAAGTAACTGATTAAAAAAGTTCTTATAGACAATAACATCGATTCAAGAATATTAGAAAATCAAAATGGGGCCCACAATTTGTTTTTCTTCACTCTTGGTTAGTGAGCACCGCCACATAAGGAACGGACAAGCTTCGTGTGCGTCCATGGAAAGCCACACGTGCGTTCCACCACATACTGCCACGTGTCATTAGGTCGGCGTTTTGTCCAACCGCTTGTTGTGGACGTCTACAATTCGCGGCCATTAGCTGCTTGATGACGTGGCGTTTTCCCTCATTGGATTCTTTTTCGCGTTTTCGTCTCTTTTTTTATTTATTTATTTCTTTAGTGTTTTCGTCTCTTTTCTACTGAATTTATTTGTTTTTTTTTTCATTTCAATAATTCTATGTTGCAGTGTTTTTGTTTTAGGTCAAGTGTACAGTAGATCCGTAAAACTATACGCTTACCACCAAAATAAAACCACTACAATTATCTATTCTAACGTCTGAAACCAACATTTTACCTCTTTTCTTTACAAACGTAGTTTCTTCGTATTTCACATGTTTATTGGTCAATTAATGATTTGAGGCCGCCGAATATTAAACTATCTTAATTATTTGTATGCACGTTTCGTTTGATATATATCTTCTTTTCTTTATTGATTAATCTTAACTAGATTTTGTGATTTTTTGTTTTCTTTGAGAAGGTTCCAAGCAAGAATAACTGATTTATTATTGTAATTTATTAAATTTAGGAAATAGACAAGAAATTTTATATCAGCATGTATAACCATATACGATGTTGGATATACTAATATATACGTAGATGTGTTGTAATATTTATTAACTGAAACTCATATTGTACGTATACGGCTATTCATGTGAACCGACCGATGGATGAGATATTGAAGAGATATGGGCAGAGCGAAAGAAGCATGTCCCAATACAATTTATGTGGAAGATACAATAATAGCTAAAATATATATATATACGCCAACAGATTTAATGGATACATATGAATTATTGAAACAAAATTTTGGTCCAATTATATTTTTTAAAGTATATGACTTTGACTTATTGTGAGACAATATGTCTCCATATGTATCTTAAACTTGGATCGTGTCGCTCGATTTGTATCCTTCCTCCATGCTCATGCACGACCGGTACATTTATATTTTACACTCATTCACGCACATCTCATTTTAAGAAAAAACATATTTTAATTAACATATATATACAATTGTGGCACGGCGGCACCGAACACGTCGCAATTTAGAACACACACACACGCACATATATGTGATCATTAATGTCTCGACCATTTTCAAATTGCGATTTGCTCAAGGATTATATAATACAATGAAAAGCATCACATAAGATTTACAGACATAAATATAGGAATATGTATTCCGATAAAGCATCCAAATATGCATTAGATATGTGACTGATAAAGCATCCAAAAATATATAGGAATAAGCATCCACACATGCATTAGATATGTGACTGTATATGCTTATATGCAGACATATAAAGAGAGACATATATATCTCATAATGGATAGTTTTGAAAATTGGAACATAGTATGTGCTAAGTATGATTAATTATTATAGATTCATGTACATTCAAAACGATAAAATGAGAGATGCTCATACAAGGAAACATCGTTGATAATTCCACCAAACCAAACGTTTGTTTAATATTCCATCTACCTTTGCATTCTATTTTATTTTATAAAAGAAATTGGTCTAAATTAAATCCCAAAGTATATAAATCTTAGGGCTTACAAAAAGACAAAGAATAATATTTTGGCTTTATCGGACATTTTTGGTAGTTAAGGTCTTAGTGATTCGTCCGCACATTAATGCTTAACACTAGCTAGAATAACATTATTGGAAGGAAAATATGAAATATTTTTTCTTTTTTGAAGTATGGAAATCTTAATTCTATTACATAAATATATAATCTATTTATTATCCAAAACGTAAAACTAAAATGATTTGTCTTTAAAATCATATTTTTCTCATTAAAGTTGAAGCATTTACAAGTTACAACCAAATTACCAATACCTATAGATACAAGAATAACTTTTCTCATAACATGATTTTCTTAAAGAATTTTCAAATTTGAAAAGTGTTATATTTAGAAGTTTGTTCCGATAATCATAACTTCGTCCCGTTTGATAAAAAAACGACAATTGTAGCATTTATAGCTGTGGGCTTGCGAGGTCTTCTGATGTGTGCCTTCAACATCTCAACTGAAAACCATTCACTTTTGTCTCTGCGTCACTGACTTCATCGCTTGCAATAAAAGCGAATTAAGCTGATGTACAAGTAACATTCCAATTTTGGCGAAAGAAGTAATTCCAATTCTGCTTTTGTATATATTTTTAATTAATTTCTGAAATTAATCAATATCATATAAATATTCTCTCCGGTTCATTAGATATTTAACATTTTCTCACACGTATAGATGCCGTGTCATACGACTCATATCCAACAATGTATGTGTGTCTCTTTGTAATTCTTTTTCTTTCTTGGTTTAAAATGGTTATGGTTGATTTTTGTCTTTTTAACCCCAAATTCCCAAGTCAAAAATTTCAATGTCGTCTTAAACATATGATTAGAGAGATTTAAAATGGTTCATGATATAATCATACATCAAAATGCCCACGAACAAACAAGGTTCTTTACATTTATTATTACAAATTCGAGAAATCACATCGATAATGTCTTGACATTGTAAATTGGTTACATTTTCTTGGCAACATTTAGTTCAAAACCATTTCTTGTTACTTTTTATTTATTTTATATATATATTATATATGACTAGAATGATAGAAAAACAATGAAAATACTCTAACCGTGATTTTTACCACTTATATTTGATAACTGAATAGCCCAATCCCATGTGACTCTGCTTGTCCAACACTAAGCTTTGGTTTGATCAATGTTCTTGCTTAGCTCTTCCAGCTTCTTGAGTCTCATTTTCTCGCTTTCTCCCTCCAACTGCGCGCATTCATTCAAAATAACCCGTTAAGTCTCTCTGTCTCCAATCCGACACATTTGCACAATCAAAGTGCCAATAAACAATGCTTTAATTTAGCGGCACATATAGTACAACTGTTTCAATGGAAATTAGACAAGAAAAGCAAAAACGCATGATTGTTCTTCTGGATATCTGACGAGTACACACCTCAGTTTGGAGAAACTAATTACAAAACAATGCAAACTTGCAAAGCACCCAAACATGGAGAGTCCTGAATATTAGAGCATCCACACAAGAAGCCCAAATTATGCTTTGAAATTTGGAACAAATCTATGGGTCCAATGTCTTTGCCCACATTTGTAAGGTTCTAAAGGAAGGTAATGGGAAATTCGTATGCTCCAAAACAGCTTAAAACCGATTAGGTTTTTAGACTACACACCAATTTATAGGACCAAACGTGCACCATCCATATACATGTGGTCTGATCAGACCAGCTATAACGTTCATTCAAACACGACCCGTGATTTTACTTGGAAAAAGTAGAGAGAAGTGAGATCATAATAAACTAACCTCTTGTAGCTTGGTAATCAGCTCCACCTTCTCCTTGTTCTTTTCATTGAATGCTTCAAGAGCGTCCTTGTACTCTGTTTCCTGCACTTTTATGAAAACACCAGCTTAGCATCCTAAGAATCTTGAACACATACCGAAAAATTGTTCAGTAGCAAGTCGGTATGATTTGTGAGGTACAAAATTGGTCCAATCTATATATCTTGATAGTCGATATGAAGCATTTTAGCTCGAAATTTAGTGTTTAGTCACAACCTTATCTTAGTTCTTAGTATCCCAGAGAAAAAGCATTATAATTCTCAACAGCAAAACCCAAACCTTTTTCTGAACTGTATGCCCCAATGGTTTTATTTCTTTATCGAGAGAATCAATCTTCTTCCTGACCAAAGTAACTTCCTTCCTCATGGGATCAGCAAAACCTTCAAGTTCCTGATGCATTTAACCATTAAGCTTCAACGGCGTCACCAAACAGACATCATCGACAAGAAGAGAGCTTCTTCTTTTCCCAATTAGGATTTAAGCTTGTGCCAGAGATCATTTAAAGAAAGTAAATTTCACAGATTGCGCTTGAAATAATGAAAATTTCAATAATTCTACTATAACCTAGAAATTGCAAAACCCTAAAACAGACCAAATTCAGCAAGAACTACTAAATCCGAAAACGAGGTTGGATTTTTCTCCCCTTTAGACTCTCTAAACCATGAGAAGTTGATCTACTTTGCACTAAAACGAAACTTAAAACAGCCAAAAAAACGATAATAGTGAATCACACAAAAATCCAATTGAAAATAATGTATTTTGAATCAAACCTCGCGGATCAAAGCGAGACGCTTGGTCTCGCCTTCAACACGACCGAGCTGAGCTAGAACTCTTTCTCTGATCTCCTTCTTCTTCTTCTCGATCTCATCTTCTTTGGCCTTGAACGCCGACAACGCTTTCACTGACAACTCCTCGTCTTCCTTCTTCATTTGGCTACTGAAGCTCATACTCGCAGATAACTCATCTCTTAGACGACGGCTCTGATCCGCCGTCGTCGGCTGCGACGCCTCTGTCGGCTGCATCTTTCTTCTTCCAGAGAATCTGCTTTTTCTTTTAGCCGTTTACTGATGCGCCTGCGATGACCGTTGGATTCTTAGGCCTATAATGTAAGCAAAAGGGTGTGACTTGTGTGTCACCCGGAACAGCTTGATCTAAACCGGAACTTTTCATCGAAACTAAATCAAATTAAACCAGTATCTTATATGTTGTAGGGATGAATTTTATTATTTTAACTTTGCAGTTTTAGGTTTTCAACAATACTCTAGTACATTAATTTTTTTGATAGGAAAATCTAAAAATTACAACTTGTTCTTCATTTAAGTTAGTTTACCGTTTCCTATTCATCTGAAATTGGAACTTTCCCAAAAAATAACTTGATTCAATCATGTAATAACAATGATAGCTCAAGGGATTGCGTTGTCGTATGAGCGACGGGAATTTTCAAGCTTCGTTGTCTCTCATACGACAAAGCAATCCCTTGAGCTATCATCGTTATTACCAGCTGCCGTTGACCGTCGAAGATCGGTTCGTTCCGGTTATTGTAATTGGTTTTCTTAGTTAATCAAGTGCTGCAATTCCGGTTAAGTGTTTTAGATATTTTCGTTTCCAGACTTCTTTACTTTACATTCTCGGCTACCTTGTTCACATCATTTCAATCCAACGAAGGAAACACATTTTTTTTCACACTTTCTCTTCTCTGATTATGATTTTGAATCCATAGTCTGAAAATCGTCATTCATGGTTTGCTAAGGCATAAACCACGGCGGTTCTACACGGTGCATAGACCATGAACGAGCAGGGCCGCCCGTCGTATGAGCCGTCCTGCATCGGTATGATTGGTCAAGAGATTGGAACAGTCGCAATGAATGAAAACGTTTAATTCGAAATGGTTTAACTTTTCTTACAAATGTGAAATACTCTGCCTTGCGATCGAGCCTACTGAATCCACCAAACAGAGGATCGTCCGAGTCTAATACGATCTGGAATGTGAAAAGTCGTCGTAGAAGAGAGATCAGAATCTATTTTCACCATCAAAGAAGAGTTAGATGTGTCTACCTTGTATTTCCCGGGCTTGCAGCAACCGATGCGGTAATCAAAGTAGCTGCTGGTCCAGTGGAAGTTAAAGACGAAGACAAGATCACCTCTTTCGAATACGATTACTCTATCTCCTTCGTCTTGTCGAGATATGAATTGATGCTCCGAAGTCATAAACTGCTTATATGTAAAATCAGAATAAAGCTAATGGGTAATCGAGATTATATTTAGAAAGATTTTAACTTTTGAGACTTACACCGTATTTCTGTTCAAGATGTTGCATTGCCTGATCAAATTCTTGTAGTCCATGGTATCTGAGATATTCCGCATCTCCCTATATATAAATTATTATGAATCAGAACACAGCAAAGCATTTATCTTGAGTTCTATTGCACTTAACCAAACTATAAGAACTTACAAGATCAAATCTGCGCCGGCATTTATCATAACTGAAATTGTTGCCAGGAATCACACTCCCATCAGAGAGACGCTGCTCGCCTCTGGGAAAATCGATCCATTCTGAAAATTGCACGAGAAGATAAATAAAATTTCCATGCAAACCCATTTTTTTTATGAAATAAGCTAATTGATTTAGTACCTGGATGTCCGAATTCGTTCCCCATAAAATTTAAGTATCCTTCACCGCCTAATCCCATAGTTATAAGCCTAATCATTTTATGCAAAGCTATTCCTCTATCGATAAGAGGAGTTGATGGTCTGTCTAATGCCATGAAATCATACATATCCTGGAAACGAACACCATTCACATAACTTCTAAGAATTAGTTAAATGGATATAGAAAAGTATAATGGTGGCGTCTAATCTATACCTTGTCCATTAACCAGAAGGCAATTGTTTTATCACCAACAAGAGCTTGGTCATGACTTTCAGCATAAGCAATACACTTCTCTGACCACCTTCTGTTGGTAAGCGTGTAGATGATGTCGCCCATTTTCCAGTCCTCATCTCGCTTCCTTCACAAGGTGGAGAGTAAGACGGGCTCATATCACCAAAGATTAAAGCAGATGCAACTTATAAGAAAAATGCATCAATAAAGCAGAAAAAAGCTCACTTGAGAATTTCTATCCACTTATCAGCTATGGCCATGTGTAAACGGTAGTCAAATCCGACGCCACCATCTTGGACAGGAATGCAGAATGTTGGCATACCACTAACCTGAAACGAAACGATCTTATAAGTATAGATCGCAAAATAAACGATCTTACACTGAGAGAGTAAGAAGATAGCAGACTATCCAGTTGGTATATTAGCATGGTAAGTTTTTTTCCCTTTTTCGGGGGTGAAAGTGATATTAGAACTAGGAAAGATAGGGAACAAATTTTTATTTACAGGGGCTATCTTAGTTTGTCTTGTTAGGAATTATCTTAGGTTACAGTAATTCATTCAAAAATTATATCAGATCGTGGTTATAAAGAAGGAATTCAGAAAACTTACATCTTCACCAACGGTAACCGCTTCAGGGTAGAGCCCATGAATCATATCATTTACCAGCATCAGATAAGTCACAGCATCCACATCAGTTTCCAATCCAAAGTACTCGGTATAATTTCCAGTAAATCCAACCTATCCAAAACCCAAGAAAATTGAAGGCCAACAAACCAATGTCAGGCAAGTGTAAAAGCTGAAACAAAACTGGATAGGAACATGGAAAAAAAACAGCTTCTACAGAGGTTAGCCATCCATTGTTGAAAAGGTTGAAGTACCGAGAGTCCATGATGAGTATACATCATTGAGGTAACACCATCAAATCTAAATCCATCAAACTTGTATTCTTCTAACCACCACCGTGCATTTGAAAGAAGATATCGTAGTACCTGTTTAGAAAAGTGACTGTTAACTCAAGGTGCTCAAGGAAATTGCCTGTTCACAATATTTTGATTAAAATCCGTGGAGTTACATACTTCCCAGCTCCCATAATTGAAAAGACGGGAATCCCACATCCAGTGGTAACCACGAGGTCCAGAGTGGAAGTAGTGAGCATCAGTTCCATCAAACATGTTCAGTCCATCCAATGTATTTTTTGAAGCATGGCTGCCGAGGATTAGAGAGCCACAATATTAAATGAGTTGTAAATGACCAAAAGGTGGATCTGACTATTTGCTTTCATGAAAACCTTTATTACCTATGAACGATATCCATCAGAACGAGCAGACCTAACTCATGAGCTCTATCTATCAGTGATTTTAGTTCCTCAGGGGTCCCACAACGACTGCTAGGTGCAAAAAAGTTTGTGACATGGTACCTGCATTCATAATAGGAACAGCCATGATCCACCAATAAGAATTGAGCTCTATACTACTAGCTGCCAGAAGATACAGATAGCATCATGGCACAAAGGTATATATTTTTGCAGCTATAAATTAAATGAAAATAGCTAGGATTCTACTAGAGCTCACTCAGGTTAGAAGAATACCCAAAGCTAGCATAATATGAATGTTCTTGTATAGCCATGATTTGAACAGCATTATAGCCAAGCCTTTTGATACGTGGAAGCACATCATCTCTAAAATTAGCATAAGTGTTGATCATCGGTTCCTGCATAACAAGTACACTGTCATCACTACCGTGATACAAAAAAATATCCAGAAAATGGGGAAGTGCAAAACCATCATCGCAGTGAAAAGTATCCTATTCATATATATATATATACCTTTTGTAATTATTTAAATTCTTTCCCGTGAATTGGATCTATGTCGTTATACTCGAACAACCATACTGAACAAATAAACATTGTGGCATATTGATCCTTTTGGGACACAGCTGTTGATCACGAAAACCTAATTATATAAGACGAAAGGCAGATACGCACCGTGCTACTCATGCCAACATGTGACTCATAAATCCTCAGCGACTTAGGTCTCTTTGGTTGAGGATGTTTGAATACATACTTCTCCTAAATAAATTTAGAACTGTTAGCCCATCAAATAAAGAAAAAGGGACAACCAAAATTATCTGTTGATGTTTATAGGAACGCCAACGATAAAGTGTAGGACACATTAAAATGAGTTGTAACATATGTTCACTTGTTGTTCATATCATCCAGACGAATAGATGCTCGAGTTTGTTGGTTAAATAATAAACATATGTGTTTGGGATCGTCCAAGAGAAGCAATCCATGACTTTTGCATAAATCTGAATCTTCAACAACTTCAGACTAGCACTGGCTAGATCGTTTTCCACAAGATAATTATCAAAGGACTGCAGAACCTTACCTCTTCTGGAGGATCATAGTATATGCCATTGAATGGGATTTCACCTGGAGCTTGCACCGAGAACTTGATCCAAGCAGGAATTGAGTCTTTAATGCCAGATGGTGTATCCATACGAATCTGGATTTTTGTGTATCAGAAATTACTTCATCGTCATTACATAATATTCTCAAATAATTCCAACCCTATATGCAGATACTCATTGCGATTTTATCCAAATGTATACACATGATAAGCAGAATATTCATTAAGGCAGTGTAGACGCACTCCATGCTGATATAAATATTTTTGCATTCCTAAGCCGATGACAAGAACAATCAAAGCATTCACCATTTTCTATATCTGATGCTGGAAACAAGATTTTAACATACACAGCACATAAAACATATTTTTCTGTCCACAATCTAAAAAAGATTATTTGAAGCAGTGAGACCATCATTTTAAGAAAAAAAATGCAATCGTTAGAAGCAGAAAATGAATGAATGAAGCAACTTCTTAGTTACCTTTACACGCGAGCCATGGGGAATTGCAGGCGAACCATCAGAGTTGTTGGGCAAAAATATCTCCCAAACACCAAATTCATTCTGTAAAAGATTTGATGAGATAATCATCGGTCCAAATTCACTATTTTATATGAATTTACCAACCATAAGGAATTGAAACAAAATAGTCAATAGGCCATACACGAGTCATGATATCTGCGTTAGGATTCCAGTTGTTGAAATCTCCAATAAGTGATGCAGACTGAAACAGGCGAGGACAGAATTTTAGAACAAGCAAGCAAACTAGTTTTAAATACACATGCATAACACAGAAGCACATACAATCGAGAAGTACAAGTTACCATAGAGAAGTGACTAACGTGCTAAACCTCCAAGGAGCAGTTTTGATTAAGCAAACCTAAATAGGTGCCACCAATTTCTAATTCCACATAATCTCACATGAGAAGACATGTAATTTAAACCACATTCCCCACTTTATTAGTATTGACCAATCACTCCTCCATGAGACACAGAGACAGGTTTCATAATGTTTAAAAACCAATTCTCAGATTTTCCAAGATCGAGCAGCAAGATTTAAAAGTAAATCCTCACATGACCAGCTATAACAATTCTACCACATAGTGACTGTAGGACAATATCCGACCCTTGTTCTATGACTAATATTTTCTTTGTGAGCACAAATGCAAATGCAAAGATTATGCCTACAAAGGTTTTTTATTCTGCATAAATCTCTACAACAATCGTGAATGAAAAAACTATAAAAACGAACGTATAAGTTTCTAGTGAAAAACTAAAAGAAACAAACCTTAGCTCCAGGGGCCCACTCTCTATAGGTTATACCAGCATCACTGGAAATTGCAAATGAAAACTATTAGAAACAGAATGGCCCTTAACATAATGCCAAAAATCTCTAATTAAATATGTAGATGACGAAGACTTGCTTGTTAGTTTACTGAAGAGCTATTGGTGGTAGCAAACAGTTACCTGCGCAAAAATCCCAACTTTTCATAGCCACGAGAGAATGCCTCCAGACCACCCTCATACTTGTCTATTTCCTCACGTAATCTTCTATACTGTCCATAACTGTAGCCAACAAAATTGCAGGATACTTGAGCGAAATCAAAAGTAGCAGGTGTAGTACAACGAAACAACTTGAAGCACGTAGGATAAAATATATTTACCGGTAATCAAGATGGTCCCTGTAACTCCGCAACATAGGATCTATCTCATATATTCTCTGTCCATCACCAGGTGGGGGAACTATTCTTGGTTTCACCTTTCTCTCTTTGACAACTTTCTCATTACTGTAAGCTTTACTCGAATCAAAAACAGACGCCTGGTCTTCTGTACTTACTGCCCCGTTCTCTTCCATTGTTTGAATTTCTAGATCAAGTATCTACAAAAAGAAAAAGTTTCGGTTTCATGTTAACATATCTACAAATTGGTAAGGCCCACAGGTTCAACCCCTTAATAATTTGCCTCTGCATATATAACTCACAGATTAAAGAGCACAGATGACAAGATATCCACCTGTGATTCTTCTGAAAAACTGCTGGAACCTTGTCGGTCATCAGTCACCAATGAAGCACCATCATCAAGATTATCAGGTACTAAGACTTTCTTTGACGCAGAGATAGCTTGAGACTTAGAATCAAACTCCGCAGATTGATTCCCAGCAAAGATCTTCCCTACAGACATGGATCTAATCAAGGTATCTGGACAACGAAAGCTAAAAGCAGCAACCACGTTTGCTCAAAATCGTTCAAAAACAAATATATAAACTACATTTCTACAGTCACAGATGTTTCAGTCTCTACTCAATTTGATCATAGCAATCATCTTCCTAACCTAATCCAGAAACTAAACATAGGAAGCCTGAAAAACAGTTGATCTCACTCCTAGGGCATTTAGAGCATTTCCCCGATAATTACAGTTCATGAAACTAGTCCAATCACGGAACTCGCTAATCATTCTAAGAAATCTCAGTACAACAATGGCGTCCGAGAGGAAAGCAAAAAAGGAAGGGAGGAAGAGAGAGAGAGAAAGAGGCGTACGAGAGAGAGGGTGCTTCTTGAGGAAGAAAGAAACGCTTGATTTTCCATTAAAGCCGGTGTTGATAGGTCGAGCAGAGGTAGAAGGAGAAGACAGAGGGAGAGGGAAGCGTGAGACGACAACACCTGGAGTCACCGACACTCCATGAACCACCACCATGTCCCCTCACCTTCTTCGCTTTCTCCGGCGATTCCTAGAGAGAGAGAGAGAGCAGAGATCTGGAAGAAGGTAAAAATCTGGAAGAAACGAACGAAATCAAATGAGTGGCGGGTTTGCCAAGTTTTTTTTTTGTTTGTTTTGATTTTGGTAATTTTGTGATTGCGAAACGAAGTCGATTGCTTAAAGATCAGTGTGGGGTGGGGTCCACGCAGTGCTCACATTTTAGTTTTCACAAATTCCCCATCGTCCATTTTACTTTTCCTTCGTTCCTTTTTTTTTAATATAAACTATTATAATTAATAATTTGTAAATTTAACGGTCCAAATTTTATTTTGAACAATCATGGTATACCAGTATACCACGTGGTATTTTTTACACACCTCTTTTAGCGAGACAAATGCCTGTACCTTTACATTCACGAGATAAAATAAAATAAAATAGATAATCAACTAACAATAAGTTATGTTAAAAAAAAAAAACTAACAATAAGTTAAAAAGAAAAAGAAAAAACGTTCTTTGTGTTTTGCTCATCTATGGTAATTTCATTTTTTTTTTTAATTTAGAAAAAAACGTCGAAAGAATAAAAAGAACAAAATACGTATTGACAATTGGCCTATCATTTTTGCGATATTCTCAACAACTTACAAGGCAACAAATTACCAAACGTTACAAAAACATAAACAGGCCTTTAACGTACGTTACGTCTTTTAACCAATAACACTCTAATATTTAATGTAGAAAAAAATAGAAGAAATATGATGATTTTCTATAAATACCACATGTAACACTCCAAAAATAAACGCATTTTAATTATTTATTTGGTTTTTGTTCTAATCAAATTCATTTATTTATCAGGTTTATGAGAATATCCTTCTTAGTAAATCCGATGTAAGAAGTATATATAATCGATCGATATCCATAATTATTTCTGGTAATTTTCTATTTGGAAAAAAGAATTTTAAAACCAAATAATAATAAAACTTCGTTTAAAACAGAAGGAAACAAAAACAAATATAATAAACTAACAAAAGTGACTGTTACGACACAAGCAAGAGTTCTATGAAGACTTAAATGACGCGTAAGCTTCTTCACCTCTGTCGTTATCTTCTCCTCTAGAATAACTCAAACTCAAGGTGTTCCCCAACTGCCTTGCAATCCAAGTAATTGCTTTTCCCTTCATGATTCGGAACTCCATAGTCATAAAAATCCGGAAGCTCAGGCGGGATCGCACACCGGATCAAAGCCCAGTTCAAGCCTTCGAAGAATGCGTGCCGTTTTATCTCCGCCGCTCCTTTCTCTGTCCCTAATCTGTTTTCAGGTTCCTTGACCAACAAGCCTCTTATAAGATCCTTAGCCTGGAAACTCACATTAGGGTTATCAGGAAACTTCAAGCTCTGAAGCACCACATTAGCTATGGTCTCCTCATTAGTAGCCCCTTTGAACGGAGTTTTCCCGTAAAGCAGCTCATATAGAAAGATCCCAAACGTCCACCAGTCAACCGCTGCACCGTGACCTTCGCCTTTAATGATCTCGGGAGCGAGATACTCGTGTGTCCCGACAAAAGAGTTTGATCTCGCATCTGTTGGTTCCGCCACGAGCTGTGGCAATGATTTGAACCGCGCGATAAGGTCGGATTTCTTGAGTTTCTTCATCATAATGCGGTGTTGTTTGCCTTTTTTCTTGGTCCCGGATCCGCGGGAGAGTTTAGGGCGGAAACACGATGGCTCGATGCAGTTAGATCCAGTGCGGCTACCCGAAGAGAGTCTCATCGCATCCCCGTGAAGCGGAGATGATGAGTTAAGAAGCGTTGGGCTCACTGTACACCTTAAGGAGAGATCGAAATCAGTCACCATTATGTGTCCATCATCGCGTACTAAAATGTTTTCCGGCTTCAGATCACGGTATATAACCCCGAGCATATGCAAATACTCCAACGCGAGAAGCACCTCCGCGACATAAAACCTGTCAAAAGAAATTAGGAATCACATCACAAATCATAACACACGTAAAAGTTAACCGCTGAATCGTAAGAAACAAAGTACCTAGCCGCTGGCTCGGGAAACCACCTCCCGGGCTGCTTCTGCCTTAAGACATGTAAATCGCCTCCTGGACAACATTCCATGACCAAACAAGATAAGTTATCCGAAGTGAAGTGAGCGTATAGCGTCGGAAGAAACGGGTGATCGAGCATTTTGAGAATATCTTTCTCGGTTTGAGCCCTTGACATCTTGTTCCTTCTCTCCAAGAACTCATTATCCATCACTTTTATAGCGAACAAGCAGTTTGTTCCCGTGAGCTCAGCGAGATAAACCGTTCCAATATCTCCGCAACCGAGCTTCTTCAAAAGATTGAAATGCCTAAGACCCAATGAACCTAGCCCGTGCTGTGCCCTTATATGCTGAATAGCTTCCCATCTCACATCCTTAGACATATGAGGTCTGTTTCCAAAGCTAGACCTTATTATATTATTGCTCCGTTCTTGTTCTTCCTCGCTGATACTCGTGCTTGAGCTGTTGTATCCAATACATTCCTCGCCTTTGTTTACGATTTCTGAGTTCTCGTTGACATCTTCAATGGCTGCTCCGTCTAAGCTGAGTTTGTTTGGAGGACTATCTGGATTCATCACAACAGATTTCTCACTGAAAGAACCAATCTCCACACTCTGTTCAGACATAAAGACGGAATCTTTCTGATCAACTTCTTTGCCGGATAGAGAATCTTCCTCAATGATCTCAGTGTTGCCATATTGGAGGGCAACATCTTGGACGTTTTTATTACCGAATGCAGATGCTAGAGAAACCTGAGAGGTCTCCGAATTCATCAACTCCAGAGAGCTTCTTATCTTATCTAGTTTAGTCTCCGCATTAGCACTGATCTCATGGGAGCTCTCATAGCTTGAGCTGGAGAAATCAGAAACCAATTCATCTAGACAACCTTCTTTAACACTCGGATTCAGCTCAAGATCTGCTGCTACCGATGAATCTTTAGAGGGCTCTTCTTTCGCTGAAGTATTCTTCAAAGCGAAATGGCATCTATGGCAAAGAAGTTCCTTTGCAATGGGGTCATAGAAGCCATCTACTTCATCATACACATTTGTAGCTTTCTTCTTCAAGGAGCCTTTGCTCCTTAGTGCCGGTTTAGCTCCTCCACCACGTGGAATGGTTCTGGTTAGCTTAGCCACTCTCTTCCCGTTAACTATAGTGGAACTCGGTGTATTAGCATACAACAGCCTCACTTTTCTAACAGATTTCAGTCCGACCACTGTCTTATTGTTCCCTGATCCGGGCGATGATGAACCGAAGCTCCTCTTCGCGATACCCAGTTCCTCGTCATCAAGAGACAAGTTCATGTCTTTCTTTAGTATTGTCATCTCATCGCAATACCGCTTTGATGTCTGAGAGTTTTGGCTCGCAGAGTGTATCTTACGAAGGCGAAGCTGCTGCGATATACTATCTGTTGAACTGCTTTGAGCCTCGTTGAGTAACTCAACAAGAACCGCCTTTCCTTCTTCGCTAGCTCCACTTCCTGGTTCAACCAAAACCGAACCATAAACCGAGCCTCCACTACTAGTCTTAGGAGTCCGTTTGCTAGCTGCGGTTTCCGATGCCTTGGTGACGGATAAATCTCTCAAAGCCTGTTTTAACGTTGCTGGTTCTGCATTTCTCTTGCTCGGTGATCGTGGCCCTCCCGGATTCGCCGGACTTTTTAGAGCGTTCCTCTGTAAAGGACCGTTGTTTCTACTGCTACTGCTTGCACCAACTTGGTAAGAAGGAATCATTCCAGATGTTCGAATACTTATAGACTCGAAAAGTTGGTTGATATCATCTTCTAGTGAACCTCTGTAACCTAATTTCAGTACCGGTCGCTCCAGGTCCTTGTCGTCCACAAGGCTTGATCCAGAATGTGGAATAGTTGTTGATCTCGCGGAGTAAACAATCGAGTTTTGACGGTCTTCTTTCTCTTCGACGATTTCACACTTTCCGGCAAATGAACCCATAACATTAAAGCTCAGTCACACAGCATCTTAGTAACCGCGGGAATGCGAGTAATCTAAACCGGTAGATACATAGTTTGATCCCACACACCTGAAATTATCTTCACATATCAAGTACTTCAGTTTTGATCCTTCTTTAACGAGAAATCTGTCTGAGTTAACTCTATAGAGAACACAGATTCATAAAAACAGAACAGAACAGAACACTTTGAGAAAAAAAATCATCAATTTGTTTTAACTAATAGATTTGGACCAAAGACTGAGGAACATAACAGGCCAACTCAACCTATGAAACAGTCACATATCTGGATAATCTGGCTCCTCAACGTCTCCATAACGATCAGGCGGAATTAAAAAGTGAGGATGTTTATAAGAAATATGATTCATCGCCAGTACAAAAGTTCGATCTTTTGTGTGTATGTTATTTTATAAGTTTTATTGAAATGTAACTGCAGAAGCTATACATTTTCTTTTGGTTTTCATGAATATATACGTTTATACATACTTTTAGGTATACTCGTGTTTCTCCAGTGATAATAAAACAGATATGTATGGTTGTATAACAACCCAGAACAGAAAATCGAAAAATTCATGGAAAACAAAAAGAAAATTTAGATGAAGATAATGATACTCTAATTTCATCATCTTGATTCATCAACGAACAAAAGTGTAAGACAGTACCTGGAGAGATTGTTGAAGAAATCTATGAAGTTAATTGATGAAACAGAGAGACAAGAAAAGCTGTTGTTTCTTCTTCTGTCTCTTCTCTCTTTTATTTTGTTGGGTTTTTTGTCGGTATTTTTTTGAAGAGGTTTCACAAGGATTCTGCATTTTTCTGGGCAGTTTGAAGAACAAAAGATGGGACCCATATCATATGTTTGTGGGTCTCATGTAACAACGGAATTAATAAATATTTTGATTAATTCGATGGGGACTATTGACATGTTGATCACTACGGATTTTTGGCGTGTCCAGTTCGTTGACATGTGTCTTTGGAATTTTAACGAAACTCTGTTTTAGTAGATTATGACCATGTCACTTTTCAATGAAAATGGAAGATTTTTCTTTTCTGGTATAATTATTTTGAAGTACTATAATTGATTTCTTATCAGGCTGTACATTAATACTATAAGTTTGATATTAAATTTAAATATTTTTAAGAAAAGGCGATAATGATGGCCCTAATGTCCATTTGACAATAATGCTGGTCTTTCATCACTATAAGTCTAGAAATATAATTTAATACATCACTTAGCTCGAGGAAACTGTAATGTTTTTCTCTTGAATATTCAAAAGTTAAAACAATATTAACTTATTCCAAAGCTTTATAATTTTCTTAAAGCTTAGCTGATTTGTTTAAGCATATTATAGTTTTCTTAAAGCTTACAATGTTCGGAAATCCAGGAAGATCAAAAAAGGAACGGGCCACAATAAATAATTTACTATACTTTTTATATTAGTTAGGTGGTCATCATCATAATTTAGGTAAAATTTACATCTCAGATCATCGAAACACCCGATTAATCCTAAAAAATCCGTTTAATCCTAAAAATAAATAGATTTTTCAATATAAAGTTTTATATGGAGTCACTTGCTCACGTGAATCTTAAACATGTCAAATTTACAAATTTCAGAAAAAATATTTGTCAGCTGCTGGTTATTTTCTACTTTTTTTTAATAAGAAGTTTTAAGTATATTAATACGTAAAAAAAAAAAGTATATTAATACGTGAATAATACATATGAGTCAGCAACCGAAGTGAAAGATTCGTCTCAATTGCAATTTGCGATAAATTTGTTTTGGTCGTCCATCTACAAAAGTGATTTAGCAATTATTCACCAAACGATGATTTATAATTAACAAAATGTTATCAGTAACAACCACCATATCATCGCTCACCATTTTTTTGTGTTGTTGTTATGGTGACACATATAACGATGAATACATAGCGTAAAAAAAACTTAAGACATTTCTAGATGGTTACATTGTAAATTACGGACCAGATCCTCTCTTTTCTGGTTTTTAATGGTAAATTATTAAGTTAAAACACCTTTGATTATGGTCAAACATTTGAGTCCTTGCCTGGCCATTGTGCATAGCACTAAGCCTGCAACTAATTTATATAGATATAAATGAAAATTATGAATACATTTTTATAACAAAATTCTTACAACAATTTAGTTGACTTAGGATGTTAAAGTTTTGGCTTAATTCGTATACGAATCTCACAAAGTCAGAACTGCTTAGATCATTTATCTTTTCTATATCCATTCAACAATATGCAATAACTAAAAAACTCTGTTCTCTCTCTCTCTCTCAGTCTCTCTTTCTCTCTTAATCTCTTATAATTCTAAATATCTAGTATTTTGAAAAAATAAAGCATTTGCGGTTTAGAAAAAGAAAAAAATCGCAGGTTTACAAAATAAATGTTTCTCGAAATTTGACAGATCGGTCCGGCCCATTAAGATAAACCCATCATTTCTATTTTCATGGATTTAGATCTTCTATGGACTATGGTTTTCACTTTTCAGACATTCATCCTCTTCATCATCAATAATGCATTATGCATGCATGAAACTAAAAAAACTAATGATGCATGTATGAAACTAAAAAAAATATATGACTTTCCTATTTTTTCCTACTTGTTCTGATATGAAAGTAAAATCTGAGAAAAACTAGTTAGGATATGTATTTCTCATATTAAAGAAAACAAAATGTCCAATTTTTAGATGACTTTCCTATTTTTTTTCTACTTGTTCCAATTTTATACTATTTTTATAACTCTTTCCATATTTTTTTGTTCTATATATTCCAATGTTATACGTTTTTATATAAATTAATCTTTCCATTTATTTTTGTTTCCATTATTTATATCCCAAAATATTTGTCTCTACATTTATGCTTCCGTTATCGTGATCCGGCAGGACAAATAGATATTGTAATGTCTCTCTACTAATATGAGTAACAGAGATTTTGTTTATGAAATTGGTTTCACTGTCACTGATAATCGAATTAAACCTTTGTTTCAACATATACATAAAACCTTTTAGTAAAAAAAATACATAAAACCTTATTCAAAAAAAAAAAAAAAACTGTAGATAAAACTTACTAATTGCTAGAATACACAAATCCAATGAACCCAACAACTCCTTAAAAATTTGTTACTTTATTCGCCAATTTGCTTGGTGGATTGCTGATAAAGCAGACCGACGATTCCTTTTTTAAAAAAAGTAAAAAAAAAAAAAAAAAGGTATAAAAAAACCGGATCGTACCGGAGGGTAAAACTGAATGTCCGTTTCACNGTACCGGAGTGTAAAACTGAATGTCCGTTTCACATCGACCAGAGCTGTCACGTGTTAAGTAAGACCGGGTCAAGAATGTTAGACGTATGATTTTGATTAAATTGAGCCACGTATTAAATTGAGCCACGTATTAAGATTCCTTCTATACCGGACAGGTTCCCTATATAAACTCCTGACCCAATCATTTTTCTCGTATCCAAAAGGAAAGTAAAAAGACAAATAGACGATTCGATCGCATCAATGGCGGAAGAGAAGAGCTTCAAGTATGTGATCGTCGGAGGTGGTGTCGCCGCCGTAAGTCTCTGTTCTTCTCGTTTCGCTTTTGATTGGATTTGTGTTATCTCTTTCTCTCTGTCTTCGCTTACGAACCATCACTCTATACTTCTCACTGTTTCGCTTTGGATTCCGAAAGAATCATTTCTTATTATTGAATTGTTTTGCTGTCTTACGAAGTAGTTTCTGGGGTTGATTGTATCTCTAGATCTATTGATTTTTTTGCTTCAGAAGAACTAGGAAGTAGATGACGATTGAGCTACTACTGTTCGAGAAATTTCCAAATATATTATACAGACGAATCAGAAGTTTCAAACTCTTAATTCAATTTCTTTTTTTCAATGTTTGTTTGGGTGTTCTCGAATCAACAGGGATACGCGGCCAGAGAGTTCTCTAAGCAAGGACTCAAGCCTGGTGAACTTGCTATCATTTCCAGGGAACAAGTAAGTTTCCTGATGAATAAATGATTCTAGGACTAGATTTTCGGCCTTGAAATCCTTTGTAGGCTAGCTCTTGGAAGCTATTCATCTTTTTTTGCTTTTCTGTGATTTATATTATTGGCAATTCTGTGCTCAACAGGTGCCTCCATATGAGCGTCCTGCACTTAGCAAGGGATATATCAACCTCGAGAGTAAAAATTCGACTCTTAAATCTTTGTTAAAAGATCAATTGGGTCGGTTCGTAATTGGATTATTGTTGTCATGTACACAGATAAAGCTACACTTCCGGGTTTCTATGTCTGTGCTGGAAGTGGGGGAGAGAAACAGGTCCCTCAATGGTACAAAGAGAATGGTGGGTTTCCTTTTTGTGTGTGCTTTAAGCGCTTGATAGCACAATTTCTCTCTACTTATATGTCTACTGCTTCTATTTTTGCAGGTATTGAGCTGATTCTGGACACAGAGATTGTCAAAGCAGATCTTGCTGCAAAGACTCTTGTCAGTGGTACTGGACAAGTCTTCAAGTACCAAACTTTGCTAGCTGCAACCGGATCTTCTGTGAGCACAATCTCTCTGTGTGTCTCATCTTGCTTTGGAAGTTTCCATCCATGTCTCTTTTCGCATTTGGTCTAAGGAAGCCCTTAAAATTGTGCAGGTCACAAGGTTGTCAGATTTTGGCGTCGAAGGTGCAGACGCGAAGAATATATTCTACCTAAGAGAAATTGGCGATGCTGATGAACTCGTCAATGCAATGGACGTGAAGAAAAATGGAAAAGCTGTGGTTGTTGGTGGTGGTTACATCGGTCTTGAACTCAGTTCTGCTCTGAAAGTTAACAACCTCGAAGTTACCATGGTTTATCCAGAACCTTGGTGTAGTAAGTGGATACTTTAAGCCAAACATCTTTCCTTTTTGTTGTGTCATTGCTATCTAACATTAGAAATCTCGTTCCTCTCCAATTGCTTAACATCTTTCCTTTTGTTGTGTCTTTGAAAAGTGCCTCGGCTTTTCACGGCTGGCATTGCTTCGTTCTACGAGGGTTACTACGCCAACAAAGGAATCAGCATTGTCAAAGGCACCGTTGCAGCTGGTTTCAGCACCAATTCAAATGGGGAGGTTAGCAATTAGCATCGACATTCAAGCTTCACAAAAACACTTTTTTTCTTTCCGCTGCTTCAACAATGATAGCTGCTCTTTTGCTTTATGATGCAGGTCACTGAGGTGAAATTGAAGGACGCAAGAACGTTAGAAGCTGATATAGTGATCGTAGGTGTCGGTGCTAGACCTATTATATCACTCTTTAAAGGTCAAGTTGAAGAAGAGAAGGGTGGTTTGAAGGTTTGCGACTTGCAATTAATATACTCCATTTGTTGCAGTATCTGAGATAGTTTGTGAATTTTTTATACTGTAAACTCATGAGATCTTTCTTCTAATGCAGACTGATGCATTCTTCAAAACAAGCGTTCCGGATGTATACGCCATTGGTGATATAGCCACCTTCCCAATGAAACTCTATAATGAAATGAGACGCGTTGAACACGTTGACCATGCTCGCAAATCCGCTGAACAGGCCGTTAAGGTAACAAAACGATAACACGAATGAGTTTTATAGAATCCAAAAAATTGAATCAATTGTATTGGTTTTGTAGGCAATCAAGGCTGCAGAAGAAGGGAAATCGATTCCGGAATATGACTATCTTCCATATTTCTACTCTCGAGCCTTTGATCTCTCGTGGCAATTCTACGGTGACAACGTTGGAGAATCCGTATTGTTTGGAGACAATGACCCGAAATCGCCTAAGCCGAAATTTGGGACCTACTGGATTAAAGAAGGGAAATTGATTGGAACGTTTTTGGAAGGTGGAACTCCTGAAGAGAACAAGGCAATTGCTAAGGTTGCACGAGCACAGCCTTCGGTTGAGAGCCTTGACGCGTTGTCCAAGGAAGGCCTTTCCTTCGCCAGCAGGATATGAGAATATCAAAGTTGCATGCTCTAGTTGTAGGTTCTGTGTTAGTGTGAGCTTTATGCCTTGAGTTTGAGTGGTTTATGTCATTTTGCTACTGTGATAGCAGAATCGACATTTCACTCTTTTTTTTTTAGCTCTCTTGGTTTGGATTTTTCGGTTGAGGAATAAAACTTAAAATTATTGAATGCATGATTGGATTTTTTTTCCACGAGCATGAGAATGATTTGACTTTTCAACTTACCCGAATGAAGATCAAAGCTTCCACCATTATCGCCGTAGTCGATGATGAAGTGAAGACTCATAGTATTATTTTAAAAAAAAACAAAAATTAGAAGAAGATCTCTGTTTGAAACTTGAAACTTGAAACTTGAAAGCAAACAAAACTCGTACTTATAGACACAAGTCTCGCAATTAGCCGTTAGGGTTCCAAGAGTTTTAGCTGGATTTTACATAATTACCCTTTCTGGTTAACAAAGATGATTTCTAACTAATCTAGCGGTTAGAAGAAATCGCTTTCAAGTCTAGCCGCTTTTGACGTTCGAGATTAACCAAGTCGACAAAATAACGCTTCCCTTAAACGAAGACACGTGTCAAATTGAGCCGTTTGAAGAAATATTTTAACTTGGTTTTAGATGGAAATATTTTACAATTAAAGAGATTAATCAAGCAACCTGCAATTGAATTTTTTAAAAGAAATGATTTTTCTGTATATATTCTCTCACGTGATAAATTTCCTTTGATAGGATCATATATTATGTATATACAGAATACAGGTATAGTCTCAAAATTTATTTCCTATTTAGTTCAAGTTTCATTGTTTTAACAACACTAATATTAAAGAAAAACCCAAACACTACAAATTGAAAAACAAACAATTATCTAAAAACTCTTTATGTTTTTAAGGGTAATCGTTATCCGATTTAAACAACAGAATCGGATTTCTGACAAGGTGCCCTCTTGAATCATCCCATTCCACAGAAGCTGACAAAATCCCTCTCATCGTCTCTCCCCAAACTCCATCAATCACAACCTTAAAATTCCTCTTCTCTCCAGGCTTATCAAAACTCATAACCCTAGGCACAACCTCAACTTTCAAACCTTTTGGTGCCCAAACCCTAGCCACGTAAATCGACGGTCCGTATCCGACATTTGTCACCGTCCTGTAAAAAATCTCCGACACTTTCGTCTCCGTGGAACTCACTTGCTTATGCATCGACGGATAATTTATCCCGTCGGATCCTAGCCCTCGCTTGTGATCCACGCATCTGTATTCCTTCTTCTTCTTGTTGTTATCGCCTATTAAAAGTCCGATGCTTGTGCTATTATATCCTTCTTTACAGAGGAATCTTAGGTACGAGCTCTCGGTAATGTCGTATACTAAACCCGGGTGAATCGCTCTTCTCGGGTTTATTTGACCCGACCCATAACTTAATTCCGCTTCGTTATCTTTGATTCTCATTGGAGTAGCTGTAATGGAGTGTAAAGATTGGAAATTTTTAATAACTTTTAAGAACATTTTGAAGTTTTGTTTGATGGTTTAGTTGATAAGTACCTGTTGTCATTAAGGCGGACTTGATTGCGGCTGGAGACCAATCAGGATGAAATGATTTGACATAAGCTGCTGCAGCTGCTGCGTGAGGACAAGCCATTGATGTTCCTGACATTATGGAGTAGAGTGTTTGTCTTTTGTCGTCTGAATATTCGGTTATCGTTGCTAGCTTCGAGTATGCCGCGAGAATGTTTAGTCCCGGCGCTGAAATGTCAGGCTGTCGGAGAAAAACAGGATTCAATTGAATCATTTGGATGCAGAGAGAGAGAGAGATAGAGAGTGAAAGAGAGACGAGAAACCTTGAGAATGTTGGGGCTGATTCTTTGAGGTCCTCTGGCCGAAAAGGAAGCAACCGAAGGAGCTAACATTTTGGTTGTTTGCGTCTTGAAGATAACGGCTTGAGGGTTTCTGTTAAGTTCAATGTGTGAGGAACAAGATCAAAACAGAGAGAGAGAGAGAGAGAGAGAGAGATGAGATGAGATTGATTACTTGGTGGAGTTGATGTATTGAGAGATCTTTGTACCGTCTTCGAAAAAGACATAAGAGCCAGCAATGAGAGTTGAAGTGGCCATATCAGTCGGTTCTCGAAGTTGAACGATCACGCCAGCTCCTTTTAAGCTTCTGACAACATGATCTTGACCTCCACTGCCTCCTTCTTCGCGTCCTGCTTCACAGTACACTACCTTCCCCATCACTTTATCCTCTCCCAATGTCCCGGATTCACAAGAACTGCATTAATTCACAACCGTTTTTAAAACGAACAAGACTGTGGATAACTAAGAAAGAAAGAGGCTTTTTTTCTCTGTTCTTGAGAATTACATGGGCTCTCCATAGCCTCCTGCAGATACGTTAGACGCAAGCAAACCGCTCGTTAAAGGATACATTTTCTTCCTAGGAGAGAATCCATTTAGAGAGATTCCCTGCATATATAGAAAGAGAGATCTTGAACTGTTAATTCACTTGGCGGACAAGAAAGACAGATACTTCAAATTCTTACAGATGCAGTGAGGCCATTTCCGAGTTTGACAAGAGTTTGAAACTTCCGGTCGATTGAGTTAGCCGCAACGGTCATTACCCACGGCGCGAGGTTGGAAACCGTAAAGAGACCAGGACCGTTATTTCCTGCAGAACACGTTGTCAAGATCCCTCTTTTCATCGCGTGAAACGCTCCGATCGCAATCGGATCTTCGAAAAACGGAAGCGAGGCTCCTCCGATCGAAACCGATATTATGTCGACTCCATCAGAAATCGCCTCGTCGAAGGCTGCCAACATGTCCATGTCCGAACATCCTTCTTCCCAGCACACCTTTATTTCAAAACAGAGCTTAACTATAATTCTGCTCCAAGAAAACAGAGTGAGTAACAATTGAAAGGAAAAACAAACCTTATAAGTGGCTATTCGAGCAGAAGGAACACCGCCTCGGGCTGTGCCATTAGCAATTCCGAAAAGGCTAGCGTCGGAGACAGAAACACCGGCGATTGTGGAAGATGTGTGAGTCCCGTGACCATCGTAATCCGCGGCGGTTTGTCCCTGGCTATCGAAAAATCCCTGCTGTTCTAGGTGGAAGTACTTTGCGCCTATCACTTTGCTGTTTTAACATCAATCCAAAACCAAATTAGGTTAAAACAAGAAAGAGAAATTGCACTTTTACAGAAACAGAGGAAGAAGATGGTGGATGGAAAACAGAGGATCTGTACTTATTGCAACGAGTCAAGTTATTTCCAGTTACACATTTTCCTTTCCATTTAGCTGGAGGAGGGCCAAAGCCTTTGTCATCGAAGCTTGGTGAGTCGATATAGATCCCTTTTCACAACAACAAAAAGTGTCATAAATCTGGTTTATCGATATTGTAAGATTTGTGTTCTAGTTTTACTTTACCTGTGTCAAGAACTCCCACAATGATGTTACTTTCTACTGCTACTCTTGTTTTGTATTTAGACTCAACAAATCCTAGAAAATCCCATGATCTTGTCGTGTGAAGCTGTCGTTGAGTGTTCTTAAACACCGATACAACTCCTTCTTCGCCTGCGAAGAAACAATCCGAAAAAATTCACATCGAGGTAAACTCGAAATTTTTCTAACATTTTTTTACTTACGTGATAGCTTCTCTGCTTCATGAGGAAAAAGTCTTGCCACAAATCCATTTATGTTCTTCCCATAGCTATACATTTTAACTTCTCTTGCTTTGCTCTCGCTGCAACAACCCATCAAAAATATCAAAGTTCCGATAAATCAATAGCGAATCTATGAGCAAGAACTGATTCTCACTCTCCGATCACTGTCAATAGAAGTTTATGATGGTTTTGGGCTGCTTCAACATGAGAAGTCTCGGACGCATCTCCCATGTACACAATGTAAGGCTATAAAGAAAGAGAAAACAGAACAAAAAGGATGAGAGATTCAGTAATTAAAAATCCATTGATTGTCTCATCACACCAAACACAAAATTCACTCTCTTCACTGTTACATTATTACCTTTCTCTCGTTGTTTTCATCTTCAGTGACTGCTTTAAACGCGGCATTAACAAGGTAAAAACAGAGTATAAACAACCTTAAACGCAAATTCCGAATCATCTTTTGATTCTGAGATTAGTACAAACTGAGATTTGTTTTGGATTGAGAAGAAAATCTACACTTTAATGTTAATAAAACAAAGAGGACAATACTTAATAGCCACTTATCTTGTAAAACTGTACTTCTTAGGCTAAGTCTTAGTATAAGACTGAGAGTTCTTTGGCTTGTTCTTAGGATCTTGTTCCACCCTAATTTTCCGGTTTATTAGTTTCTTTTCTTTTTTTTTAGTTTTTTTTTTCCTCTTAATGAATCTAATGAGGATGTGAACTAATAATAGAAATGAACAAGTTTAGAGATTTTATTAGTCGCACAATCTTTAACACACAAAACACATAGAAACACAAATGAATGAAGAGATGCTAAAAAACAGAGAAAGAACAAACACTGAGCTTCAGAAGAAGAAACCTAAACAAGTGTTTTTTCTTTTGTTTTGTTTCTCACGCTTTAATCAAAGACGCGGTAAGACTTTCACGTAGAACCGAGTAAACGGCTCTCCATCCTTCTTCCGTAGGGTGAAGTCCATCCCAAAAGAAAGAAGATTTAGGATCATCACATATCATATACTTCTTCATTCCCTTCTCATCCACACTTCCACAGCTATACTCGCTGCTCACGCCGACACAACACGGCTTCAACGGACTCTCAAACCTCGTACTCCCTGCATTTCCGCAAAAAAACGATTGATCAGTCTATAAAAGAAACTGTTTTCTTTTTAGGATCAAAATGCAAAAACAAAACTAATTTTTTGTACCTGGATTAGCTCCTTTGTTCTTGAAGACGGTTAAGAAGGCGTTGTAGAGATCGAGGATGATGAAAGTCGACTGCTTGGTCTCGTTATTGAGCTTTGCAACTGCTTGTTGCAATAAGCTGTTGTGAAGTTTCACTAAGGCGTTTTGTGACTCGTTGCAACGCTGGAACGAGGATGCAACGGTGATTCCGGGGAGGCAACCAAGCGGTTGCAGAGACGGTATTGCCATCTTTTTCACTCCCAAGGCATGGAGCCGCCTCAAATTCACCTCGGTTTGATCCACCACTTGCTTTATGAATGCAGGGAATTCCTGTGAATTGCAATGAAGGTAAGATATTAATCGAAACAATTCACACTAGAATTAGTCTGCATAGTTTTGTATTTGTCTAGATTTCGGTCCAAGAGATCCGGTTACGAAGGATTGAAATGACTAAAACCGGTTTTAAACTTTTAAGAATTTGAAGGGTAAAAATGTCTTTAGGAGAGTAGATATCCAAGAAACTAAATAAACCCCTAAATGTTATTACTTTCTGTATCCACTAGTGAAATGTTTATTTTCTTACAGAGGCAGGGCGGTTTTGGGCGATGAAATTGGAGTAGTCGTTGCCGGCGACGCTGACGAGAGCGACGGAGTAGATAAGGTCGGAGGGAGCGTAGATGTCGCCGGCGGTGAGAAGCTTCTGGAAGAAATCGATCTGAGTGGTCATGTTTGGTAATGGAGCTCGAGTGTTGAACACTCCTGTTCCTCCGTACGCAAAATTCATTCCGTACTGTAACCGTTTCTTTCCCGCGTAATCTTTCCAGAAGTATGGGATTGGTGATTTTATCCCCACGAATTTTGCTACAAAAAAAGAAAATTGAGAAATAAATCGAATGTGAATTGAAAATCCTGCTTATTTTCATAAAGTAGCATGCTAATTTTTTTTGTAAATGTCTGAATCTTAATGACAATGTATATCACTTCGCCACTTCGGTGATGTTCAAATGCAGTTTTCAGCTTCAATTGTTAATTAAAACTTAAAACCCAATATAGTAAGATTTTTGTCAGTTGTTAGTTAATTTGAGTCTCTAAAACCAGCCTCTTTAGTAACTATTAGATCAATAATTAATACATTTCATCGTTGACAATCAAAAAGGCAATACATTTCATCAATCCTAAGAAATTTATATGGAAAACTATAGATATAAATCTTTTTAGCTTATAGAATAACTATAATGTATGGACTGTGACAGCGCATATGTTGGTGTTTAGCCTTATAGTCTTTTTATATAATACTAAAATGGATAAAAAAGAAAGAAGCATGAAGTGTCTTGCTTTATTGATGCTAAGTGGTAGTGGCTATGATGAGATTATTAAATAGAAACATTAAAATAATAAAAAGTTAACCTTTAGGAAAAGTTATATAAAAGGACAGATCAGCACCGAATACTATGAATGCAAAAAACATAAATTGATTTTTTTTTTTACAACGAAAGTAATAACTAACAACAGCTCAATTGGTTAACATTTCATTCAATGAACCCATTATCAAAAGTTCAACTTCTCCATAAGTTGTAAAAAAAAGGGAAAAATAATTTTTAAAATTAATAAACAGAAACGAAAGTGAAAAAAAAAAATCACTTTAATAAAAGCAGAGTACAACAAGAAAGAAAGCAAAAGTGAGTTGCGCACTGGATTGACACTAGACCACTCTTCCATCATTGTTTTTTGGTCCTTATTTAATACGCGTCATCATTTTCACACACACATATATATAATTATATATATAACACATACGGTTATAATTTTAAATGGGGCTTAAACATCGATCAGTTAGGTACCTAACACTATCATTTTTGCATAATCTATACTACTCAGGTATAACTGTACCGTATCGCATCTTAACTCCTAAAATTAAAGTCAGTCAAGTGATTGCAACAGAAGAATTTAATTGAGTGGTTAATGAAACTGATTAGGAATTTAATTTAAAAATATTGAGATAAATATAGACAAGATTGCTACTTTCTAGTTTAAGGATTATGAAAAGGAAGAGATACCTAGAAAATCGGTGGCGACGCGGCCGTCGGAGAAACGGCCGGCGGGTTTTCCGGGGAAAGTGATACCGTATGGGAATTTCCAAGAACTAGAGAGAGACTTCTTAATGTTTCCTGTATCGGCATAAGAATCTCCGAACACAAACAGCTTCGTTGGCCTAAATCCGTACAAGTGATGATTCTGATTTGACCCCTCGACTCCATTGATTTCTCCTGCACAAAAAAAATACTTTTAGCATATGGGTTTCAAAGAATCTGTTTTCATGAGAGCTATAAGATGAATGTAAATCTAAATACCAAAGAGGTGAGAAGTGAATAGGAAGAGAGAGAGGGAGAAGAACAGTTTGATCAAATAATCCATTTTCGAGATTCAGAGCAAACACTTCTCTTCTATTGACAAAAATAAACGAGAGGAGGGAGAGAGAGTAAGTGGAAGAGAGAAGATGGGTTTTAAAGGAGACAACTTTTAGAATTGAAAGTGAATTGTGTTGTGTTCTCACCAATGTGTTTGTGGTTTTATATACAGCAAGCCACTAAGCCTTAGAGTTGATGTGAAACGACTACGATCTCGTCAACTTTTGTATCTTTATTCGTTGTGCTTATTCTTTTTTTTTTTAAACCATTTGAGTTTCTTATTATGAGATTAGTATTACACAATTGGGATAAGAGAGATAATAGTCTTGATTGGTATATGTTAATGGCTTTTTTTGTCAAGACTGACAAGCGTTAATATTTTTATATTGCGCTATTTGGCGTTTTAGTGTATACTTTTTAACGATGACTACGCTGTTTTGTGAATTTTAAAAGAATATTAATCGGTATGACTAAAACTAAGGTATTCATTGTTATAAATATAGATATTTTCTAAATATTTGTATTATTCCTTATTTTCATATGAATTTCCTCTTATTCTTATTTTTTCGTATTTTCACATGTCATTATCGAGACTTTAAGAGGGTTAGAGCTATAGTTAAAGAAAAAAAAAAAAGAGAGACGTTTAGACCTATACTCGTTTTTTTTTTTTAATTCTTTTAAATTCATTGAATCAACAATCCACTTTTTAGATAATTAGATTACCTATGATTGAGGAATTTTTTTCGTTTTATTTATCCATTTAACTTTCCTTTTATTTTGGGTTCTCCAACAAACTAGGAAATCATTTTTTCTTTTCTTCATCTTCGTTGTTTCTCTCCAAAAACCAGAAACGTTTACAGTAAAAAGTAAAATAAAATCTAAAAACTAAAAATTTAAATATTTTTTTTTTGGGCAACACTAAAAATTTAAATTTTAAAACAAAAATCCTACAGTAAATACATCTTGTTATTAGTTTTTGTTTGTCGCTGTTATTTGTTTTTATCAAAGACGAGTTCTCCTTCTCCTACACCATCAAAGATCACATAAAACTCTTCTTTTTTTTTGATATAATACTTTAATTATTAGTTTTGATCTGAGGAATCTATTTCCAATTTTCCACGTTATCATCAAGATTTCTTTATAGGCAAGCCTTTTTTACTCGGCCCAAAACGTGGGCTGCGTGTAGAAACAAAGACTTTTTTTTTTGTATTCACGTCAATGGCATATTGGCACACCCCCCTTGATTATTGACTTGTTTTGCCGTTAATTTATGGATTAATTTATTGTCCCGACGAACGTGTTTATTAAATCCTCATATGACAGTGATTAATTGATTTATAATTATTGTCCCAAGACTCCCCGTCGGGACAATAAACTGATTCGTTATTATTCTTCCTAACTTATAAAATCTAAATAATTATAGTATAAAATAAAAGTGATAACGAATCAATTATAGTGATTAATTTATTGTCCCAACGAACGTCTTTATTCTCTAAGGCACAAAACCTTGTAAATTAATAAAATTGAGTAAAGACCCAACCATAGAGATAAACCAACTAAGGAAAGAACAAAAAATCATATGATTTTAAAATATCTATTTATATATATATAAAAAATCTATTTATAAATTAGACACCTACATAAAAAGATAACGTTACGGTAAAATCACGCGTTTAATTAGTTAAATGAAAATGATTAGATCATCCAAAATTGACTCACTCTCATTTGCGGACAATGAAATAGCTTTGTTATTTAAACCACTTTTTTTTTTTAATCACCGTTCACTTAATTACTCTATCATAAAAATCTCAAATACATTTCGGGTTTTTAGATGATACCGAAAAGTGGTTTACGCTTTGGTCAAAGACTCGGTTAGAGGTTTGCCTAATACCAAGTAAACCGATCTCCATCCTTCTTGGCTAGGGTGAAGATCATCCCAGAAGAAAGCAGACTTAGGATCATCTCATAGTTTATACTTCTTCACACCCTTCTCGTCCACCTTTGCACAGCCGCCTTCGCAACACGGTTTAAACGGGGTTTTAATCCTTTAGTCCCTACAGTTAAGTAAAAAATGGTTCACACGAAAGCCTATTTACATAACGGGGTTTTAAGGGATCAAATATGAAACGTTTGTTGCCTAGATTAGCTCCTATGTTCTTGAAGACGGTCAAGAAGGCGTTGTAGTAATCAAGAACAACGAAAGTCGTCTGCTTGGTCTCGTTGTTGAGCTTGGCCACGACTTGATGTAACAAACTGTTGTGCAGGTTCATCAACGCGTTTACTGACTCATTGCAACGTTGGAACGAAGATACGGTGGTGACGCGGGGAAGGCACCCGAGCGGCTGTAGCTACGCTACTGCTATCTTTTTCACTCCCAAGGAGTGGATTCATTTCGATAAATAAAACAAACTTTATTTATTATGACGAGAGAGAGGTATATATATTAACCTTGGACTAGACGTGGCAAAACCTTAAAGGATAGAGAGATATACCTGAAACTGTATAAGTTGTTATGCTGATTTGAAGCCTCAGCTCCATTGATTTCTCCTGCCAAAAAAACATAAAACAATAGATTAGAAAATTTTAAAAGAGTCATGGATTCTAAATAATCCGTTGTGACGAGTGCTATAAGATGAGTGTGAATTACCAAATAGGAGAGAAGAGAAAAAGAAGATAGAAAGGGAGAGGAGAAGTGTTTCATCAGAGACTGTATTGCAAGAATCAGAGGAAAAGACTTCTTTATCATTTTGTTCTGGACCAAAAGAAACTTTGACATCACATCTTTTGTATAAGTTTAAATATATCCCCTAATAAAGCTAAGTTCATAGTAATAAATTTAACAATTTAACCAAAAAGGAAGATTTGACAATCCCCAATTGAAAGTTTATTTTTTATGTGGTTTCTTTCTTTCTTTCTTTCCTTCTTTTTCTGTTTTAAAAACTTTAATAAAAAAAAAAATAAGATTAGATTTTGTAGTAGTTTCTTACAAATTTTACTGCAAAGGCTAATTAAAAAGGTAAAACATAATTAGAAGATGTTAAAAAAAGATAAAAATATATTTTTTATAAAAAAAAATCTTTTTTTATATCCATACAAAATGACGAAGCAAAAGTCACTATGATCATCAACAATTCACCATTATTCTCCAGATTTAGAATACATTAAATAAGGTTTTATTAAATTTTGCATAATACATTTATCCTTATATTTTGTATATATATACACATATTATATATGTATATTAGATAAATCCGCACCTTTGTATATATAGAGATCTTTTTTATCTTTTAGATACATATCAGCCCTAAAAATAAAGAGCACATCGATCAATTGAAAGGATGAATCGCCTATCGTGTTCTCTGTTTGTCATTGCATTGTGCATAGGGTTATGTAACGCAATTGTCAACAAAAAAAATTCCGTACATTTTAAGAACTCTCTTAATGGAAATAACATTCTTAAGATCCATTGTATATCAGACGAAGACGACCTAGGCTACCACCTTTTGAGCCCCGGACAAATCTATGATTTTAGTTTTTATGATAGTATTATGGGAACCAGGATCAATTGTGATTTATGGCAGGGACTTGATTTCAGGTTTCATGCAAAATTCATGGCATATGAAAGTGAAATTCTCATGCGTCGTTATGGCATAACAAACTTTTGGGATGCTAGAGAAGATGGGATTTATTTCACACATGGTAAAAAGATGCCTAAGTTGGAGTATAAGTGGATCTACAAAGTCCTTTACCCGTAGACATAAAATATTTTATTACTGAAATGAATTGGAAATTAGAGCATCTTTGATATGGATACCTATTCTATTGAATAAAAGTTTGCAATCTATATTAGAACGCATGTTTTTTTTTTAGCCACCCTACTTATCCATTTATACCTTCGATAATACCAGTGGTTAGATTTTAAAAATGAAATGTCTGATGTTAAAATCATTGAGGACTTCCAAATACTACATTGATTATTTTAAATTAATTGAAATCCAGACCAATAAATCTCCTAAAATAATGATTTTTAAAAGAGTCATGGATTCTAAATAATCCGTTGTGACGAGTGCTATAAGATGAGTGTGAATTACCAAATAGGAGAGAAGAGAAAAAGAAGAGAGAAAGGGGGAGGAAGTGTTTCATCAGAGACTGTATTGCAAGAATCATTGGAAAAGACTTCTTTATTATTTTGTTATGGACCAAAAGAAACTTTGACATCACATCTTTTGTATAAGTTTAAATATATCCCCTAATTAAAACTAACTTCATAGTATATAGTAATAAATCTACCAACTTAACTAAAAACAAGATTTGACTAGTTATGTGGTTTTAAAATTTTAAAGTGAAATTGAATAGGATTACTAGACGATTAAGTGAAATTGAATGCTTAAGATGAGATTAAGCAGGCTCAATAGAATCTCCAAAACCACAAAATCGCAATATCTCCTCACCTTGTAATCCTTCCAAGCACAGTAGGTAGCGGCGGATTGGATGGTGATACCTTTCTCGACGCCGTCTCTGCCTCTGACTTGGTGGATCTGGTGGATCCGACCCGTGTAGAACAGAACACGCTCGGTAAGAGTAGTCTTCCCCGAGATCCCAATATTGCGAAGCTTGTCCATCGATTCCTTCCACCATGGCTCCTTCTCATCCAAAAATCTCCGGCTAAAAGCGCGGCAGTAGGAGATGACGACCGTTTGTTGGAGCCTCGAGAGAAGGCTTGGCGTCGGAGATGACAAAAACCTCGTCATGGCTTCGTCCGAACGAGGGTTTTAGGAAATGGGTTTCAGTGAGGTGTTTTTAGATAGTCATGGAAAATTTACAGTCAAACATTGAAAGTCTTGCTCGCCGTTAATGAATTAACGGAGGCAATTAACGGTGTTGAGGCCGATTAACGGAGTTTACTAACGGTGTTATCCTTTCTGTTAAATATATGCGTCGTCATCTTATTCTTAAACAAAAATATGAAAAAACCAATTAAATGAGATTTACGATTTAAACTAGGGCATGAGAAAATAAAAGTTTTTACAGGGTCTGCCCCAATGATTAAATAGCCTTTCTGAAACATGAGAGTGAATCTTAAAAACCCAATTTGTTAGGTTAATCGTCTTCTCTTTTGCGAACAGTAGAGACGAAGGTGTGAGATTAGAATCTGAAGGAAACCTTTCCAGTGAAGAGTTAAGCCACCGTCAATTGATGCCAAGCCAATTTTACGAAGCAAAACACAGTTGCATCATGGGTGTTGCTGGCTTCGGTCTCTGATCTCTTAAGACTTCAAATTCTGTTCCTCACTGTTGAGTTAAATGATGTTTTTCTTCTTCCTCAAACCTTGATGCGATTCCAGCAAAATCGAATACGATTCTGGTAAAGCAGACTCCAGCGAATTCGACTGCAATTTATGGCAAAAATGATTCAGATCTCTACAACTTGTGTCCCCGAGCGAGCCTGAGACTGAGTTGACTCGGAATTGAACCTAATTCTTCTCGTTAAATCTCGGGCGACGGGTTCTTCTTCACCGAGTCGCCAGAGTCATCATCGATGACGGATATTGATGGAGGGAGAAGAAAAACATTTAAGACTAAAAAAGAAACAGAAAAAAAGCATAAAATAAAACTAACGGAAAGGTTAACGCTGTTAATAAACTCCGTTAATAAAACTAATGGAAAGGCTAACGCAGTTAGTAAACTCCGTTAATGAAACTAACGGCTTGCTCTTAGAGTTTGGGGCTATTTAGTAAGGTTTTGAAATTCGGATATTTGTTTCGGGAATTAAGTAAAGTTGAAGGGTTATTTGTAGAAATTAAATAGGTTTAAGGGTTTTACTGGATTTTCTTTCGTCAACGTCAAAATTATTAAACAAAATATTAAATTGATATATTTTGTTGGTAAAAAAAAAATAAAAATAACGATTGTTATAAGAAGGGTGAAGAATTTTAAAAATACACAGAAAAAATAATTATAATATGTTAAAAAAAGATTAAAAAATCAGTTTTTAAAGATGTGAAAAAAAGTAAGAAGAAGTAAAATATAAGATTGGATTTGTATTAATTTCTTACAATTTTTACTGCAAAATCTAATTAAAAATATTTTTTTAAATAATTAGAAGATGTAAAATGACGAACCAAAAGTAACTTTGATCATCAACAATTAACCATTATTCTCCAGATTCAGAATAATTCCATAAGGTTTTATTAAATTTTGAATAATACATTTATCCTTATGTGTTATTTATATATATATATATATATTAAAAAAATCCACACCTTCTTATAAATCGAGATCCTTTTATCTTTTAGATACATATTATCCTAAAACTATAGAATACATCGATCAATTGAAAAGATGAATCGCCTCTCGTGTTCTCTGTTTGTCATTGCATTGTGCATAGGGTTATGTAACGCCATTGTCAAAAAAAAAAATTCCGTACATTTTAAGAACTCTCTTGATCGAAATAACATTCTTAGGATCCATTATATATCGGACGAAGATGACCTAGGCTTCCACATTTTGAGTCCTGGACAAATCTACGATTTTAGTTTTTATGATAGTATTATGGGAACCAGGATCAATTGTGATTTAGGGCAGGGACTTGATTTCAGGTTTCATGCAAAATTCATGGCATATAAAAGTGGCGGTCTTATACTTCGTTATGGTAAAAAAAACTTTTGGGATGCTAGAGAAGATGGGATTTATTTCACACATGGTAAAAAGATGCCTAAGTTAGAGTATAAGTGGATCTACAAAGTCCTTACCCGTAGACCTAAGAAATTAGAGCATCTTTGAAATGGATACCTATTCTATTGAATAAAAAGTTTGAAATCTATATTAGAGCGCATGTTTTTTTATAGCCACCCTACTTATCCATTTATACCTTCGATAATACCAGTGGTTAGATTTTAAAAATGAAATGTTTGATGTTAAAATCATTGAGGACTTCCAAATACCACATTGATTTTAAATTAATTGAAATCCATAGACCTAAAACAATTATTTTGTTTCTTTGCTTCAAATGAATTTATTCTCCTTTAATATAAAAATCATAATCTTCAACCATAAAATACATATATGAAAACCCGGTAAAACTGGGATTAACATGAAAACCTAGATCTAATCGAAGCTCGGTGGTTGCTCTCATCCCCGCCGCCGCCGCCGCGTTATCCCGAGTTACCATGAATCCTGATCTCCGGCGACCACCACTACCTCGATCCGGTCAAGGGAAGACGTCGACGGTGTTCCCGGACGGCGAGGGTACTTCTCGCCGCCGCAATCTTCCCCGTCAGGCGCTTAGAACGCCTCGGCGTTCACCACAATCCTACCTCGACTCGCGGCGCGACCCACCAGCAAGCCCTGGGATTTCCGCCGAGGAGCTAGACGGCGGATCCGCGACAGATCCAGCGACCGCCCTCAAAGTTACCGGATCCGGTGATGATCTAGTGGAGATCCATCCAATCCGCCATCCGCTACCCACGACGACGGAGAGGGTGGAGTCGGAGGTCCTCCTTCGAGACGGCAACCAGAACCGGCGATGAAGCTCTAACCGAAAAACAAAATCAGTAGCGAGAAGCGGAGCGTCCTTCCCGTCGAAGAACAAAATGATACATAATAGATTCGGTTTCTAACTAGTTTATATTCTTACTAAACTGTGAAAATCGAAAACCCCAAATCGAAACTGATGTGCAACTTGAATTGAACAGCCAACAATTGTAAGAGGAGTGAACAAGCTTAGAGACTTTACTAGCCCACACTCGTCATTGTTTATTCTGCACAACAACAAATCTAAAAAAATCTCCAATACATTTCGAGGTTCTAGATACCGTAAAGTTGTTTTACGCTTTGGTTAAAGACTCGGTTAAAGGGTTCCCTAATACCAAGTAAACCGACCTCCATCCTTCTTGGGTAGGGTGAACTATATCCCAAAAGAAACAAGACTTAGGATCATCACATAAGCTATACATCTTCGCACCTTTACGATCCACACGCGCACAAGCGCCTTCGCAGCACGGCTTCAATGGGTTCTTAAACCTTGTGTTCCCTGCATTTCCACAAAAACCTGTAAAACTACGGTTTAATATTAGAGATCAAATGTGAAACTTGGATTCTCACCTTTGTTCTTCAAGATGGTCATGAAGGCGTTGTGCATATCAATGATAAAGTAATGCTGCCCCTTCTTCTTCAGCTTGGAGTCTTCATTGAGCTTGGCCACGACTTTTTTTAACGAATCGTTGTGGAGTTTCACCAATTCGCTATATGAGTCGTTGCAACTCTTGAATGAGGATGCAGAGGAGAGATAGGGGAGGCATCCGATCGGCTGCAGCGATGTTATTGCTATCTTCTTAAATAGCAGACCACCCATTAGTATCATTCTAACATATAAATTATCCACGACTTTCTCTATGAATGCTTTCAAGTCCTGCATGCAAGATTCAATGAAGACAAGCAATGAATAATCTCCCAAAATGTAAAGTATATAGTGGTTCCTTTTGTTTACATTTAGCAAACAAAACAAAAAAGTTTCATTTTAACAACATTAATATTAGAAAGAAAAGAAGAATGTTTTTTTTACAGAGGCAGGGCGGTTTTGGAGGATGAAATCAAAATAGTCGCCTCCGGCGTAGCTGATGAAAGAGACGTCGGAGGGATGAATCTCTTCGGGAGTGTAGACGCGGCGGGCGAGGAGAAGATCAACCATGAAATTGACCTGAGCAGTCAGATTTGGCATTGGATCAGACGGAGGGTTGAACACTCCGGACCCTCCGAACGCAAAATTCATTCCTCTTTCTAGTTTAAGCTTCTTTCTTCCGTGAGTTCTCCATAGGTACGGTGCCTTTGCCCCCAACACTTTTGCTGCACCCATCCCCACCAACGAACACAGTGAAAAATTATATTAATTTTGTTTAGCATCAGTTTCAATAATGATATGTACTATAGAAATGTTAGGAAACTTGGAAAGAAAAAGTTATTAGCTAGCGCTGGTGTTAATGAAATAAGTGGACCATTCATAAAATATTTTTGATGTGGCACGTTAATATCTCATTTTGGACTATTCTACACCATTTTTTTTCTAAAATTAAGGAAATTTATCTCCACTTTGGATGTGAGATATTTTAACAATGAACAAAAGAAATACTGTATAGTAAGAATCTCTTAAAGGTTAGTTTATCTTTTTTAACAATGGAAGAGAGAGAGGAAGGAACCTAGAAAATCGGTGGAGGCGAGACCATCAGAATAACGGCCAGAAGGTTTACCGGGGAAAGTGATACCGTAAGGGGAGATCCAAGACTCTGCGTCGTGCTTCATGTTTCCAGTATCCGCATAAGAATCTCCAAATACAAAGAGCTTGGGTACTTTTTTTGGTCGAGAAAGCTGATTTGAACCCATTACTCCATTGATTCCTACTGCACAATAATTAAAAAAATTAAAATTAAAATCAAAATTTGGCCATATAGGTTTTGCAGAATTTGTCGTGATGATAGCTATAGATGATTGTAAATTACCTAAGAAGAGAGAGAATGAGAGGAAAATTTTCATCAGAGAATACATTTTCTCTTTAGAATGTATCCTTAAACGTCTCTTTAGTTTTTTTTTCTGTTATAAGCCCAAATTAAAAGGAGTTGGAGAGGAAAGAAAGAAGATATGGAAATGAGAAGTTTAAGGATCGAAATTTTGAATGTGTTCTTACTTATGTCGCTTTTTTTAGAGAATCTTAACCTTAAAGGGAGTCGACTTTTGTGTGTGTTTTTTTTTGGTTTAGGAAAAAAGAAAAAAATAAAAATAAGGGACACATAGAAATGGAGACGTATTCGAGAGTATGTGGAGGAGATGATGGGTTAAAAGAGAGAAATTTGAGGATCGAAATTCGAGTGTGTTATAACTATTGTCTTAATATAGAGACAGATCGAGTAACCCAATAACTGGAGTCAACTTTTGAATATGCATTTCTAGTTTTTTTTTTTTTTTTTGTTTTTTTTAACATTTTCGCCAACATTTTGGTAGTATAATGGTAGGATAATTCGCTTTAATTGGACTCCCAACAATGATCTGGTCCAAAAGTATAAGAGAAGTGCAAGTATAAGAGAAGTGCAACTTGAATTGAACAAAACAATGATCTCAATCAAACTTGTAAGAGAATTAAACAAGCTTGGAAATTTTTCAGCCACAGTCTTCATTCTTTATTCTTCATAAGAAGAACTCTAAAAACTCCAATACATTTCGGGTTTATCTCATTGATACCGAAAAGTGGTTTCACCCATTGGCCATTGACTTGGTTAGAGGGTTGCCTATTACCGAGTAAACCGATTTCCATCCTTCTTGGGTAGGGTTAAATTTATCCCAGAAGAAAGTAGACTTAGGATCATCACATAAGCTATACTTCTTTGCACCCTTAGTATCCACACCCGCACAATCTCCTTCGCAGCAAGGCTTCAAACCCTGCATTTCCACAAACCCATCACACAAAAAGCTTTAAAACTCCGGTTTAACATTAAAGATCAAACGTAAAACTACATTTTACTTGGGTTCTCACCTTTTTTCTTCAAGACGGTCATAAAAGCATTGTGAATATCAATGATGAAGAAATTGCGCTGCTCTTTCTTCCTCCTAAGCCTGGTCTCTTCGTTGAGCTTGGCCACAACATTTTTCAACAATTTGTTGTGGAGTTTGACCAGTTCGCTATATGACTCGTTGCAACTCTTGAATGAGGATGCAGAGGTGTAATGCGGGAGGCATCCAATGGGCTGCAACGACGTAACTGCTATATTCTTAAAACTTAGGCCATCTAACATCCAGAGAGTATGCTTTATATTATCCATGATATACTGTACGAATGCCGGATAGGCCTGCATGGAAAATGCAACGAAGGTAACTAAGAAATGAAATAATCATCCAAAATAAAGTAGTTTGTAGTATATAGTGGCTTCTCACAGCGAACTTGGGGTTTTCGGCGATGTATCCAAAATAGTCGTTGCCGGAGTAGCTGAGGAGACCGAGGTCGGAGGAAGTAAGGTTGTCGACACGGCCGGCGAGGAGAATGTCAACCAAGAAATTGACCTGAGCAGACATGTTGGTTGATGGATCAGCCGGAGAATCGTACACTCCGGACCCTCCAAACGCAAAATTCATTCCTCTTTCTAGTTTAAGCTTCTTTCTCCCGTCAGTTCTCCATAGGTAAGGTGATTTTGCCCCCAACACTTTTGCTGCACATGTACATACATTCACGACCGAACAAAATTGTTTTATTTAACATCCGTTTTCAATAAATAGTGAAATATATATATATATATATATAAAAATTCCATTAACTCCATGTTTATTTTCGTTACATTTTATTGTTTTTATATATTTACTGTATATCCATCCAACCGAACCATTGTGTGTAATGTCTTCGAGCTTGATTTTTTCAAACACTTGGGACTATTTTTGGATTGTAAACAGAGAAAGCCCTTGTCCAATTCCAGAGAAACGGATTGTCCAATTTGTCGACCAAACATGGTATAACGGTTCGGTTGTCGAACAGAGAATATTAGGGTTTTGATAGAATTGGACAAACGATTTTTCTCTGTTCGACAACCGAACGATTAGGGTCGAGAAATTGAACAATCCGTTTCTCCTCAAGATCTCCAGAGGTTTTAGCTAATGGAAGTTTTGTGCTGAGACATTCCAACATTAACAATCCGGATGCGTTTTTGTGGTAGAGTTTTGAATTTTACTCCCGGAGATGAAACTTGGTTGGGATCAGAGAAAGGCGTAGATGATCCGCTAAGTGGAGGCTTTAATCTTCTTATTCCTCCTCTGTTTCACCGTGAATTCGATTGTTGATGTGTTGGTATAGTAAGGCGAGCTCACTTGGGAAAGAAACTCAGTAATGCACACAAGCGATTCTTGGAATAAAGTTGGTACTAGCGGTGTACCAACACATCAACAATCTAACTTTCTGATTTCAATTATATCATTGATGGAGAATAAGAGAGAGAGGGAGAGTGAGAGAAGAACCTAGAAAATCGGTGGCGATGAGGCCATCAGAATAACGGCCGGAAGGTTTACCGGGGAAAGTGATATATACCATAAGGGGCTTTCCAAGATACTGCATGGTGCCTCATGTTTCCGGTATCGGCGTAATTATCTCCAAACACAAACAGCTTCGGATTTTGCTTTGGTCGGAAAAGCTGATTTGAACCCATTATCCCATTTATTCCTCCTGCACAATTGTTTTTTGAAAATCAAAAAATCAAAATTTGGCCATATAGGTTTTACAGAATCCGTTGTGATAAGAGCTATAAGATGGTTGTAACTTACCAAAGAAGAGAGAGAGGAAGAGGAAGAGTTTCATCAGACAATACATTTCAAATGTTTCTCTTTTGTTTTTGTTAAGGCCAAAAAGAAATGGAGAGGAAAGGGAAAGGATATGGAAGTGAGAACTTTGAGGGTTAAAATTAGAATGCGTTCTTAGTAACCTTAAAAGGAGTCGGCTTTTGTGTGTGTGTGTGTGTAATCGAGAGTATGTGGAGGAGATGATGGGTTAAATGAGAGAAATTTGAGGATCGAAATTCAAGTGTCTTAATTTAGAGTAGCCTTGTGGAGTCAACTTTTGAATATGCAGTCTAGTTTCGTACATAATTTATTAAGTTTTTACCCACGCATTGTGTGGCCGTAAGTAACTCTAGTCTCGGAGAGATAATCTTAACAAAACAAAAAAAATGCTTATTTGGCATGATGAGGGTAAATTGTGTTAAATTGTGTTAAAAGAATTCTCCACAAAAACAATTTACGCGGGGCGGTTAAAGTAATTTTAGGAATCATTTACTTTATTTCATCGACCAAAAAAAATGGAAACAACCTACAATTTTATGTATATTACAATTAAATAATTAATTATACCAGTAATGAAAAAATTAATCGACGAAAAAATTGAAGTAAAATTAGTTTCGATTATGCTTTACCGCAATATCTATAGAAATTCCTTCAAATTAATGATCATTTCTATAGAAAAATGAATTCAAGTTAACTGACACGTAAGAAATTGGTTTTTTTTAACGTTCTTTTTTAACTCTAAAAAGAAAAAAAAATACCCAAATTGTAAGTGAAGTGCAACTTAAATTGTACACCCAGCAATGATCACAATCAAAATTGTGAGAGAGGTGAACAAGCTTATAGATTTTATTAGCTACAGTTTTCATTCTTTATTCTTCATCAGAAGAAATCTAAAAATCTCCAATACATTTGAAAAGTGGTTTTACCCTTTGGTCAAAGATTTGGTTAGAGGGTTGCCTAATACCGAGTAAATCGATTTCCATCCTTCTTGGGTAGGATTAACTTTATCCCAGAAGAAAGCAGACTTAGGATCATCACATAAGCTATACTTCTTCGCACCCTTATCATCCACACGCGCACAATCGCCTTCACAGCAAGGTTTCAACGGGTTTTTAAACCTCGTGCTCCCTGCATTTCCACAAACCCATCACACAAAAACCTTTCTTAAAAAAATACGGTTTAATATTAAAGATCAAACGTGAATTACTTCAGTTACTTGGGATCCTCACCTTTGTTCTTCAAGACAGTCATGAAGGCATTGTGAAAATCAATGATGAAGAAACGCTGCCCCTTCTTCCTAAGCCTGGCCTCTACGTTGAGTTTGCCCACGGCTACTTTCAACAATTTGTTGTGGAGTTCCACCAATTCTCTATATGTCTCGTTGCAACTCTTGAATGAGGATGCCAAGGTGAAGTGTGGGAGGCATCCAATCGGCATCAGCGACGTAACCGCTATATTCTTAAATATTAAGCCGTCCAATTTCCACAGACAATGTGTTATATCTTCCACGATTAAGGCTACGAACGCTTGGTATACCTGCATGCAAGATGCAATGAAGGTAAGAAAACAAATAATCACCCAAAATTAAGTAGTTGTAGCCTATATAAGCTTTTTAAAAAAACAAATTGTGGGAGTTCCGAACTTTCAACTCATAATTTTTTTCAGCACAAGGAGTCAACTTTTAGATATTCCAATTTTAAAAATATTTTTCTCTGTACCAAATGGAATTTGAATTCGGAGCATAAGGGAACCAATGACCTTGTAATACTAGGTCACCGTATCTTTGGTCATAAAGGGGGTGATTGGGAGAGAGACTTTTAAGTTTTTAGGCTTTAAAATAAATATGGTTGTGACTTTAAAAACTGTGACTTTAAAAAATAAGTAAAAATCTTATATATTGTAGGCTTTAGAAAATAACATGAACATGAACGTAGAGTAAAAAATTCAAATTTAAGCTTTGAGAAAATTTAGGAACTTTGAGAAAATTTAGGAAAGTTTAAGTGTGATTGGTTATTATTAGACTTTATAAATATTTTAAAATCTAAAGTCTTGAAAGCTTAACAACCAATCGGCCCCATAGTGACTTCTTTTGTTTGCGTTTAAATTTTGTATCTCAAATTCTAGTTGAATTTGTTTTTTTAAATGTAAATGCAGTTAATTTGACGTTTGAAACGATCGAAACATTAGTATCGATGATTGGAATTGGCGTCGTTTAAAGAAATGCTGAATGTTCTTCTTACCCTTATGTCGTGTTGGGCGATGTATTCAAGATAGTCTTTGCCGGAGTAGGTGAGGACAGCGACGTCGGAGGAAGAAATGTCGGAGAAAGTGTAGACACGGCGGGCGACGAAAAGGTTAACCAAGAGATCGACTTGAGTAGACATGTTGGGCGATCGATCAGCCGGAGAGCCATACGTTTTGGACCCTCCGAACGCAAAATTCATTCCTCTTTTTAGTCGTTTCTCTTTCCCGTGAGTTCTATAAAGGTACGGTGATTTTGCACCCAACACTTTTCCTGCACACATCCATCCATGAACCAACACAATTGTTTTATTTGACGTCCTTTTCAATAAATAATGACATATGTAAGAAAACAAAAATTAATAAATTTGAGAAAGAAAAAAAAATCAATTAAGTACAGTAACTTTTTAACGTGTGAAAAATATAGTAAAAAGGAAATTAATATATTTTCGTAAAACACCGGGAGCATAGGATCTCGACATCGTTGGAAGGTGCATCTAATTAATGACTAACTTTCTGATTTCAATTAGTGATGTTCTGTGATATTCATATGAAGAATTTAGACTCAGTGACTATATATGAACTAAAATAGTAAGAATCTTTGAGAGAGAGAGAGAGAGAGTGATCAGTGAGAGTAGAAACCTAGAAAATCGGTGGCTATGAGGCCATCAGAATAACGGCCGGAAGGTTTGCCGGGGAAAGAGATACCGTAAGGGGTTTTCCAAGACTCTGCGTCGTGTTTCATGTTTCCGGTATCAGCGTAAGAATCTCCGAACACAAACAGCTTCGGATTTTGCTTTGGTCGGTAAAGCTGATTTGAACACTTTACTCCACTGATTCCTCCTGCACACAATTAAAAAAACAAAAAATCAAAATCAAAATTTCGGCCATATATAGGGTTTTACAGAATCCGTCGTGATGAGAGCTATAAGATGATTGTAAATTACCAAAGAAGAGAGAGAGGGAGAGGAAGAGTTTCATCAGATAATACATTTCAAGATTCAGGGCAAAGGCTTCTCTTTTTTTCTTTTCTTTTTTTTTGTTGTTGTAAGGACAAAAAGACAGGGAGAGGAAAGCGAGAGGATGTGGAGGAGAGAACTTTGAGGATTAAGATTGAAGTGTTCTTAGTAATATCTTATATAGACCTAGTAACCTTAAAAGGAGGCGACTGTTATGTTTGTATTTTACTCTGGTTACTAAAAGATTCCAGATCAACATTTAAATTAATCACCAGGGCGTTTAAAAGAGCCAAGTATTTCGTATCGTTTAAAATATTTATATTGGCTAATCATGATTGAAAACGTTAGAGGAATACTAAAACCCTAATATTTTAATTTCCATTGTGAACGTTCAACCATAATTTCATAAACGACGTCGTGTTTGGTGATTTTGCCCAACATTCAAAACTAAACAAGACCTTCTTCTTCAGTTTCAAAGCTTCACTTCGTTTGTCGTCGTCTTTGCGTCACTTTTTCACTTGTTCAACTGTGTGATTCTCACATTGCTGCTATGCCCTTGTATATAAAATCCTTTTCATTCGCCCTTTTTCTCGATCTGTGATTTCAAATTTGCTAGAATCTTAGGTTTAAAACTTTTAATATGTAGACTTCTCGATCTGTGATTTCAAATATGTTTAGAATTCCCAAATTTGATGGTTTCTTCGCGGAATATGACACTGCTGAAATTGAAAGAGAATTTGCAGATCTGTTCTTGTTTAAGAAGGAAAAAGGAACAACACATGAATTGTTCTTTTCATTTAACAAAACGACGGGGTTTTGTTTTGATTTTTTAATTGATAACAAAAAAATTACCAAAACCACGTCGTTTTATAAAATGTTTAAAAGAAAGCTGACTCGATATCCACGTAATCAACGTCATCCTAACAGGAATTTGGAGGATTGAAATTGAAGGGTGTTATTAATAAGCCCGGCCATATCGGAAACAATTAATTTCACAAAGCTTAATTATAATTAATATATTTTAAAATTGATTATTATACTTGTAATATGCGCGGTCCCAAAAGTGAGTATTTTTCAATTTCAACAGATAACTACACGTCTACCAAACAAGCAAATAACAATTTGACTTTATGTTGTTGTTGTTGTCGTCTTCCTAATACCAATGGGTCATAGTTTAATAATTTAATAACACTGCAAAACATTCTACCAAATCCTATTACCTACAAATATTTTTTTTGAAAAAAAGACAAATATTTTTTTTTGTTTTTGATAAGATTTTTCACTAAATAAAAAGAGGAGCTATCAATGTTTTACAGCCTATCAATGTTTTACCAAAGGCCCACCCTATGATAGATTGCTAATACAGCCAATTAAACATGAACCAGTGAAATGAAATGAGAAAAGCCCAAAGCCCATACAGCCCATTCGTAGAAGAATTAGAGGAGACGACGGACTCACCGAGCTTACGACTGTCGTCTAAGATCAGCCTAAAGGAAAACCAAGTTTGATTCCTGATTGTAGTTTGTTTAATTTTTTGCTGACCAAAAAAAACAGATAAGATTCCATAATGGTCAATTTCTCTTTCACAGTCACATGGGGAACCACAAAACTCTTATAAGATGCAGTTTGTTAATTGAATTGACCACAATATCTGAACCATAATGAGGGAAAAAAAAAATGGATTTCTAATTTAGTGAAAGCCTTAAATGAGAACCCATCTATGAACCTTATATATAAATAGATGATATAGAACCATACTGAGAATACAAACAATATAAATGTTACCCTTTTTTTTTTCCTTTTCTCCATCTATAGAAAGTAAAATAATTGCATTTTTTGTCTCGTAAAAAAAAAGTTACCCAAAGTTGTTAACTCCCGTTTAAAATTTAAATGCAAGCTTTTCTTTTGTAATTTATCAGAAATTTTTGTTTTCACCATGTAATCGCAACTTTGAATCTATGGGGTCTATAAAAAAATAGAGGTCTCAACTACCTATGTATTAGTTATAAAAAAAAAAAAAAAACTACCTATGTATTGACCTAACGTGGACATTTTCAAGTTTATAAGAATATATTTAATATATTTCAGTCTAAAATTAAAATTTCTTAATTTTTGAAAAAAAATAAGTTGGGTTTTCTTGGAAACATTCTCATATAGTAACTTAGTAAGTATATGATTAACAGGTTACGATTTATTGCTCTATTTACTTTCTCTGCTATTGTACCAATTATTAGCAGTTTGGTATAAAATAACAGGGGGGAAAACACATTAATTTCAGCATTATAATTGGAAATGGAATGAATCTGTATGCGCCTCTTTCCTGTTTACATGAAAAAAAACACAAAACTCTTATAGATGGAATCAGAAAGCAAATTAATTAAAATCTGGACCTATTAGCCAACAAAAAAATTAAACACGGTTTCTAATTCAGTAAAAGCATTAAATAAGAAATTAATAAATACATTTACATACTACATGAGAATATATACAGACAGTCTCCATCTTCTCACTATAAATTAATTACATTCATCACTTTCTCCGTATCTGATTTGATTTTCTTCTTGAAAGAATAATGAAAAACAGAGTACAACATAAATAGAAGAAATCAGAATATATTATTGACGGAAGATGACGTCATCGCTGCTTTTACTGTTGCTGGTGATGGCGGCGATTGTATTGGCGACTATGTTTAATGCTCTTCCGCCGTGTCTTCTCCGCACAGGTCTGTACGGACTCCCTCCACTATTTTTTTTCTTCTCTTTTCCTCTATTAAATTTATGATGTTTTACTTACAGTTACAGTTTATGAGGTGGGAAACCTGATATTATTTTTATTTATTTTTGCTAAAAAAACCTGATTTTTCTTAATTTTACCTTTCCGTACTTATATGTGTGAAATTGTTAAAAAAGAGTATTGAAAACAAATTGTTAAACAGATTTTAGTTAAATTTTCAATTTTTTTCTTCAAGTACCGATTTTTCTTTTGAACAATTTCCCAGATTTTGTAGACCATATATTTTTTTTGAAAAAGGAATTTGTAGACCATATTTATTCCCAATAATTAGTAAATGCACTTTCTTAAATGCTTGATAGATGATATGACCATTATTTTATATTTTTCGCATGAAAACTACACTTACGTCAATCTGGATGCCTGCGGTTGAAGACATTGCAAAGCACGCAGTGGCAAAGTCGATTAACATTAATTTAATTTCGTATTTACCTTTTTTCTTTGGCTTCTATTTATTTATGTTTCACATTTATTTTATTTACAACTTACTTACACTTTAAATATCCAGATAACTAAACCGGTTTGTTCAAACCATAAGATTTAAACCGGAATGTAATTCGGTTTCAGATCAGTGTACTCATGTACTAACCTAAATCAAAGTGAAATTCCAATGAAACCTGACAAAAATCTCGAATTATTTCTGGTCTTAATTTTCACATCCGTACATTTCTAGCTTTTGGTTCAATTTGATTTTAGTTTGGTTTAATGCAAGATGAGCTGAAATCTGGATCGGTTTGAATTTGGTTATATTTCTCCACCCTATATTGTTACAAAATTAATTAGTTTCATAAAAAATTAGTCAAAACTGTAATGACTCCTTTTAGTTAATAAATTTAACATGCTTTTTGCTATTCTTGTTATAAAGAGACACATTACATTTATTACTGTGAAGGTATGGAACAGAGCTAAAGATGAGCAACGACGATCATCGCGGATCTTCTTCTTGTCCAAGCCAATTCACGAATGTGTATTTAGCAAATCTTGATCCACAAGTCTCTGAAGAAATGCTGATTCAAATGTTTTCTGGTCTTGGAAAGATTATAAGATCGGTTCTGGCAAAGGATTTTAGAGGAGAGTCACGAGGATTTGCTTTCATTGAGTTTGAAAGCGTGGATAGTGCTGGACGAGCTGTGCAGCATATGAACGGAAGGTTAATAGGTAAATTTTTTTTATATAAGTGAATGAAATTCGGAATCGATATCTTTTATCAAACACATGAAGTAGGCATTCGAGTGTCAAATAGATCGTCATATATATCTCTTATATATCACATAGGATCACAAATTATTTCGTATGTGGAATTTGTAATTGGTCACGTTTAAGATCTTATTGTTTTTTTAGTATTTTAAAATAATTGTGAAAAAATTGCTTGTATGATTATTAAAAAATTCACATCAAATGGTCTAATCAGAGTTATGGCTTTTGTTTTTTTTTTTTTTCTAGTAAGACAGAAATTCCGATTAGTTGAGTAGTTGTAGTTTTTTGTTGAGTGATTAGTTTCATACGAAGAACAATAATACAGAGGTCACCAAGTTATTTGGAAACGGTTTAGTGAAACATGAAATTGCTTATAATTCACTGTTTCAAGATTTTATGATTTTTTTTGTAATTTGACGAATAGGTCAGAAGATTCTACACGTTGAGAGGACTCCAAAGGTCGAAGAAGGTCAAGGCATATAATAATCTCACGTGGGTTCTTAGCAATTTTTGTTTGTTTTATGAAACTGTAATGACACCTTTTTACTTTCGATTTAAAAAAAAAAAACATAAAAAGGGATTCATTATACCTATTTAGTTTCATATAAAAAAAAAAATGTCGTCTAGTTCAAATATTTCAGTAAAATTTCATGAAACAAAAAAGTTGTTCAATAATGGAATCTTCTCCAAGTGAAATAGATGTTTTCTGATACGGTAGAGATGAACTGTATAGAGAATTCCGGCTAACGAAACCGTAGCAAATGAGATCAACGTCAATATCCAAAAATCCTGAAAATCACATCCAAAACACAAATATAATGTATAAAACCAAAAATAAACATTATGAAAGAGAAATACTGTAGTCGATAAACATTTTTATACTGGTTAATTAATTTAATATACCTTAGGATTAGATACAAGGATACCTAAAAGATTAGCCATCAAGTCAAGAGCTGCTTGCAACGAGTTCTGAACACCTCCAACCACACAACGGTCCGATTCCGGAACAAGATCCTAAAGCAATGTTCCCAAAAGCATATCACAAACTCAACAATTAAAACCAAAAACTTTGAAGCAATAATAAGTAAACAGCAAAAAAAAGAAAAACAATTAATTTCAGCTTTAAATTTGTACCTGCATTTGTTGGATTACCGCAAGATCGAGCATCCACAGTCCAAGCCTGGAAGCAGCAACTCCAGCCATGAGCATGTATGATGCTATTTTCTCCTTTTCAACATAAATCGATCCAACACACACCAAAAGACAGGTCCACTAGAGAAACAAGAACCCGACTTTGATAACATATTCAGATAAATCAAAGACTGGTTTTACTCAGGATTATTATAAGACTAAACAAATAACTTTGCATTCACACCTAGCTTCCGTTATGTCAAGTTCCGATAATTAGAATCATATATATACCTGAGACCAGAAGGACCAGAGTCCGGTTCTGAGCGGCGAGAGACGGGATTGCATGAGCGGGTACACGACGGTAGCAGCTAGTCCAACGCCGGCGCTGATTCCTCTGCCTATACCAATGATATAAGTAGGTATCCCTTTCCACTCCAATGTCGCCGTCATCAAAAAGAGAGGGAGAAGAGAAAACCTGAGGACAGTGAAGAACAATAGAGCTAAAGCAACTCCAGGGAGCACGATTTCTTGATTGAGATAATTCCTCCACGCGCTAACAAAACAAGACTCAGAGATTCTCTCAAGAATCCTCATGATTCCTCTTCTACTTTGCGTGTTCCCATAAGAAGACTCCTCTTCGGTTCTTCCTTGTAAAAGAGGAACATAATAACTAGATGCAATATCTGTCTCTTCTGCTTGCCTTCGAGACAACCTTAAACTCCTTCTCTCATCGCTTTGTACTATCTCAGGAACGCCGTTATACACAGAGACAAAGAGCCAATATTCAATCCACACGGTTATAGTAGCCCAAGCTGCGAATGTGATCGCTGATGCTCTCAGAGAGACGAAGCTAATGATCAAACCAGTGATAACCGGAGACAGTAGCTTCGAGCTCAAGTCGATGCCTCTGATAACAGAATTCATTCTTGTTAAAACTGCTGGCGAATGACCTTCCGACATTACCACAACCCTGTAATAGAACCAAACGACAAACAACAGCTAATCTCATGTCGAAATTGAAATTGCAAAAACAAAAAACTGTTAATTAATGCCACTATGAAATCGAATCTAAACCTGAATTTACCAGTCTCGTTCGATCAGAATGGTGCCTGCAAGAGTCGAGAGTACTCCAATGGCGCCAGAAAGATTCGTCAACACGACCAACGTTGCGAAAACCGGGAAATTCTGAGACCTAAGATCAGGAACTAGCAGCAAAGCGACGACTGCACCACCAGCAACAATGAAGGAGAGGTTTTGAGTTACAAGCCAGAGTCTAAGAACTTTAACATAGCTCCTTCCATCGATCATTTGGCCTACAATGGGACCGAAAATGGCGGTGGAACCGGATTCTACAGCACCGTACATCGCAGTGAGAAACAGAGAGTTTGGCCACAGGTAAATCATATACAGAGCAACAGAGAATTCCCAAGTTCTGCAATTCGATTTCATATATATACCAAGATTAAAGAATCAATCTTACGAAAATCATATTTTTATATTAATTTATGAAGATTTGATCAGACCTTGCACCCCATCGAGCAAGAAAATAGCCGAGATAGAGAGATATCATCATAGAACGTGGTAATAATGGCTCTTCTTCTTCTTGGTGTTGTTCGTTTGATAGAAAAACCCTAGTTTCGGTGTCCTTCTCCATCTATGCTGACTAATTTGATTATTTCCTCGTAATTTCAATTGGATCTGAAACTCACAAACATGGATCAAAGCGAATTCAGTGTTCATTGCATGTCGCGGGCTTCTCCAGATTTTCAATTGAAAAGGGTGCAACAACTAGTAAGCCATGGATGAGATGAATAAAAAAAAAAGAATAGTTGAGTGGAATTAAGAAAATCGAATTTTGCAAAATAACCTTAAATTTTGTTGTTTACAAAAATAACCTTAAATGGTAAATTACCATCACAACCCTCTTATTATGGTCATGGAGTTGATATATGTTACCTTTAATCTGATCACCCCTAGCTGTATATTAAAACTCAAATGTTTGTTGGGGTTTATATTCATATTTTTGTTCACATTTTCCTCCATTGTATTCTGAATATTTAGCCTTTAGTAATAAAAATCGGTTTCTTTTGCATGATCTGGACGTACATAGCCAACATCCCGTTAATGAAAACTTAGATTTTATGTCCTTTTGCGTTTCTGTTTCGTTTTTTTTTGTTACATCCATTATAAGGCCATGATCAATTGAGAACTCTAAAAGCGTTTCTTAAAATTTATATAATCAAAAAATGTTAAAAAGATTAGATACGGTTCTTAATTAAGAAACACAAGAAC